>JAEOAE010003846.1:0-59837 GCA_036365155.1 Meriones psammophilus | reverse complement strand
TGGATTTTATTGCTCTGGAGTCATTTCATAAATATTGCTCAGGCAGTCCTTTCATTGGAAGTGTGTATTTAAGTGCTCTGGAGTCATTTTGTTGGAAGCGGGTTTTAAGTGTCATGAGTAATTTGGTTTGAAGCAGGTTTTAAATGTTCTGGTCCATTCGTTGGAAGCATTGTTTTTAATGCTCTGAGTCATTTCTGGAAGAAAGGTTTTTAAATGCTCTGTAGTCATTTTTTGGAAGCGGTTTTGGAGCTCTTTCCATTTCGTTGAAGCGGGTTTTAAGTGCTCTGAGTCATTTCTTTGAAGCGGGTTTTTAAGTGCTCTGGAGTCATTTCGCTGGAAGCAGGTTTTTAAGTGCTCTGAGTCATTTTGTTGGAAACGGTTTTAAGTGCTCTGAGTCATTTTTGAAGCGGTTTTTATTTTTGGTGCTCTGGAGTCATTTTTACTGAAGAGGTCATTTTTAAGTGCTCTGAGTCATTTCATTGAAAGCGGTTTTTAAATGCTCTGGAGTCATTTTTTGGAAGAGGGTTTTTTTAGTGCTTTCATTGGAAACAGTTTTTATGTGGGATGAGGTCATTTTTTTTCATTGAAACAGGTTTTTAAGTGTTCTGGTATCCTTTTTTTGGAAGGAGATTTTTAAGTGCTCTGGAGTCCTTTCGTTGGAAGCAGTTTTTAAGTGTTCTGGTTTCCTTTCGTTGGAAGTGGGTTTTTAAGTGCTCTGGGGTCATTTTTTGATCGTTTTTTAAGTGGTTTTTAAGTTTTTAAGTGCTCTGAGTCATTTCCTTGGAAGAAGGTTTTTAAGTGCTCTGAAGTCATTTCTTTGGAAGCGGGTTTTTAAGTGCTCTGGAGTAATTTGATGGAAGTTTTATAAGTGCTCTGGAGTCATTTCGTTGGAAGCGTGTTTTAGAGTGCTCTGGAGTCCTTACGTTGGAAGTGGTTTTTAAGTGCTCTGGAGTCATTTCCTTGAAGAAGGTTTTAAGTGCTCTGAGTCATTTCTTTGGAAGCGGTATTTTAAGTGCTCTGGAGTCATTTCTGTTGAAAGCAGATTTTTACATGCTGTGGATTCATTTCGTTGGAAGGCAGTTTTTAAGTGCTCTGAGTAATTTTGTTTGAAGCAGGTTTTTAAATGTTCGGTGTCCATTCGCTGGAAGCAAGGTTTATGTGCTCTAGGGTCGTTTCGTTGGAAGAGGTTTTTAAATGCTCTGGAGTCATTTCGTTGGAAGCGGGTTTTTATGAGCTCTGAGGTGATTTCTTTGGAAGCGGGTTTTTAAGTGCTCTGGATTCATTTCGTTGGAAGCGGGTTTTTAAGTGCTCTGTGGTCATTTCATTGGAAGCGGTTTTTTAAGTGCTCTGGAGTCATTTCGTTGGAAGTTTCTTTTTCAGTGCTCTGGATTCATTTCGTTGGAAGCGGTTTTTTAAGTGATCTGGAGTCATTTCGTTGGAAGGGGTTTTTAGAGTGCTCTGGGGTCATTTCGTTGGAAGCGGGTTTTTAAGTGCCCTGGAGTCATTTCGTTGTCATTTTAGAGTTCTCTGAATCATTTCGCGGGTTTTTAAGTGATCTGGAGTCATTTCGTTGGAAGGGGGTTTTAGAGTGCTCTGGAGTCATTTCTTTGGAAGCCCGTTTTTAAGTGCTCTGGAGTCATTTCGTTGGAAGCGGTAATTTAAGGGCTCTGCAGTCATTTCATTGGAAGCAGGTTTGTACGTGCTCTGGATTCATTTCGTTGGAAGGTGGTTTTTAAGCGCTCCTGAGTAATTTTTTTTGAAGCGGGTTTTTAAATATTCTGGTGTCCATTCTTTGGAAGAGGGTTTTAAGTACTCTAGAGTCGTTTCATTGGAAACAGGTTTTTAAATGCTCTGTAGTCATTTCATTGGAAGCGGGTTTTTAAGTGTGCTGGAGTAAATTAGTTGGAAGCGGGTTTTTAAGTGCTCTTGAGTCATTTCGCTGGAAGCGGCTTTTAAGCTCTCTGGAGTCATTTCTTTGGAAGCTGTTTTTTAAGAGCTCTGGAGTCATGTCGTTGGAGGCGGGTTTTTAAGTGTTCTAGTATCCTTTCGTTGGAAGCAGATTTTTAAGTGCTCTGGAGTCATGTCGTTGGAAGCGGGTTTTTAAGTGCTCTGGAGTCATTTCGTTGGAATCGGTATTTTAAGTGCTCTGGAGTCATTTCGTTGGAAAAGGTTTTTTATGTGTGCTGAGGTCATTTTTTTGGAAGCGGTTTTTTAAGTGTTCTGGTATCCTTTCGTTGGAAGCGGGTTTTTAAGTGCTCTGGAGTCATTTTGTTGGAAGCATGTTTTTAAGTGTTCTGGTGTCCTTTCGTTGGAAGTGGGTTTTTAAGTGCTCTGGGGTCATATTATTGGAAGTGGGTTTTTAAGTGCTCTGGAGTCATTTCCTTGGAAGAAGGTTTTTAAGTGCTCTGGAGTCATTTCGTTGGAAGAGGGTTTTTAAGTGCTCTGGAGTCACTTCATTCGAAACGGGTTTTTAAGTGCTCTGGAGTCATTTCGTTGAAAGCGGGTTTTAGTGCTCTGGAATCATTTCGTTGGAAGCGGATTTTTAAGTTATCTCGTGTCCTTTTGTTGGAAGCGGGTTTTAGAGTGCTCAGGAGTCATTTCGTTGGAAGCGGGTTTTTATGTGCTCTGGAGTAAATTCTTTGGATGGGGGTTTTAAGTGCTCTGGAGTCATTTCGTTGGAAACGGGTTTTTAAGCTCTTTGGAGTCATTTCGTTGGAAGCTGTTTTTTAAGAGCTCTGGAGTCATTTCATTGGAAGTGGCTTTTTCAGTGCTCTGGAGTCATTTCGTTGGAAGCGGTTTTTTGAGTGCTCTGGAGTCATTTTGTTGGAAGTGGGTTTTTGAGTGCTCTGGAGTCATTACGTTGGAAGCGGGTTTTTAAGTGCTCTGGGGTCATTTTGTTGGAAGCGGGTTTTTAAGGGCTCTGCAGTCATTTCGTTGGAAGCGGGTTTTAGAGTGCTCTGGAGTCATTTTCCTTGCAAGCTCGTTTTTAAGTATTCTCCTGTCCTTTCTTTGGAAGCTCGTTTTTAAGTGCTCGTATCATTTGATTGGAAGCAGGTTATTAAGTGCTCTGGAGTCATTTCATTGGAAGCTTGTTTTTAGTGCTCTGGAATCAATTCGTTGGAAGCGGGTTTTTAAGTGATCTGGTGTCCTTTTGTTGGAAGCGGGTTTTAGAGTGCTCTGGAGTCATTTCTTTCGAAGCGGGTTTTTAAGTGCTCTGGAGTAAATTCGTTGGATGCGGGTTTTTACGTGCTCTGGAGTTATTTTGTTTGAAGGTGGTTTTTAAGTGCTCCTGAGTAATTTTTTTTTGAAGCGGGTTTTTAAATATTCTGGTGTCCATTCCTTGGAAGAGGGGTTTAAGTACTCTAGGGTCGTTTCGTTGGAAGCAGGTTTTTAAATGCTCTGTAGTTATTTAGTTGGAAGCGGGTTTTTATGTGCTCTGAGGTCATTTCGTTGTAAGCGGGTTTTTAAGTGCTCTGGGGTTATTTCGATGGAAGCAGGTTTTTATGTGCTCTGAGGTCATTTCGATGGAAGCGGGTTTTCATGTGCTCTGTGGTCATTTCATTGGAAGCGGTTTTTAAGTGCTCCAGAGTCATTTCGTTGGAAGCGGGTTTTTAAGCGCTCTGGAGTCATTTCATTGGAAGCGGTTTTTTAAGTGCTCTGGAGTCATTTCATTGGAAGCAGGTTTGTAAGTGTTCTGGTATCCTTTCGTTGGAAGTGGGTTTTTAAGTGCTCTGGAGTAATTTCGTTGGAAGCGTTTTTTTAATTGCTGTGAAGTGATTTCGTTTTAAGCGGGTTTTTAAGTGCTCTGGAGTCATTTTGTTGTAAGTGGCTTTTTCAGTGTTCTGGGATCCTTTTGTTGGAAGCAGGTTCTTAAGTGCTCTAACTTCATTTCTTTGGAAGCTAGTATTTTTGTGTTCTGGTGTCCTTTCTTGGAAGTGGGTTTTTAAGTCCTCTGGAGTCACTACGTTGGAAGTGGATTTTTATTACTCTGGAGTCATTTCGTTGGAAGCATGTTTGTAAGTGCTCTGGAGTCATTTCATTGGAAGTGGGGATGTAAGTACTCTGGATTCATTTCGTTGGAAACGGTTTTTTATGTGCACTGAGGTCATTTCTTTGGAAGTGGGTTTTTAAGTGTTCTGGTGTCCTTTCGTTGGAAGTGGGTTTTTAAGTGCTCTGGAAATCATTTCCTTGGAAGAACATTTTTAAGTTCTCTGGAGGCATTTCGTTTGAAGCATGTTTGTAAGTGCTCTGGAGTCATTTCGTTGGAAGTGGGGATGTAAGTACTCTGGATTCATTTCCGTTGGAAGGGGTTTTTAAGTACTCTGAGTCATTTTTTTTGAAAGCGGTTTTAGATTCCTCTGGAGTCCTTTCATTGGAAGCGGTATTTTAAGTGCTCTGGAGTCATTTCATTGGAAGCGGGTTTTTACGTGCTGTGGATTCATTTCGTTGGAAGGGGGTTTTTAAAGTGCTCTGAGTAATTTTGTTTGAAGCAGGTTTTTAAATGTTCTGGTGTCCATTTGTTGGAAGCATTGTTTAAGTGCTCTAGGGTCGTTCCGTTGGAAGCAGGTTTTTAAATGCTCTGTAGTCATTTCTTTGGAAGCGGGTATTAGAGTGCTCTGGAGTCATTTCTTTGGAAGCAGGTTTTTAAGTGTTCTGGAGTCATTTCGTTTGGAAGGCGTGTTTTTAAGTGCTCGGGTTCATTTCTTTGGAAGTGGTTTTTAAGTGCTCTGGAGTCATTTTATTCGAAGCGGGTTTTAGAGTGCTCTGGATTCATTTCGTTGGAAGTGGTATTTTAAGGGCTCTGGAGTCATTTCTTTGGATGAAGGTTTTTACGTGCTCTGGATTCATTTCGTTGGAAGGTGATTTTTAAGTGCTCCTGAGTAATTTTTTTTGAAGCGGGTTTTTAAATATTCTGGTGTCCATTCTTTAGAAGAGGGGTTTAAGTACTCTAGGGTCGCTTTCGCTGGAAGCAGGTTTTATAATGCTCTGTAGTCATTTAGTTGGAAGCAGGTTTTTATGTGCTCTGAGGTCATTTCTTTGGAAGCCGTTTTTTAAGTGCTCTGTGGTCATTTCATTGGAAGCGGTTTTTTAGTGCTCTGAGTCATTTCGTTGGAAGTGGCTTTTTCAGTGCTCTGGAGTCATTTCGTTGGAAGCAGTTTCTTAAGTGCTCTGGAGTCATTTCGTTTGAACCGTGTTTTTGAGTGCTTTGGAATCATTTTGTTGGAAGTGCGTTTTTGAGTGCTCTGGAGTCATTTCGTTCGAAGTGGTTTTTTAAGTGCTCTAGAGTCATTTCGTTGGAAGCGGGTTCTTATGTGCTCTGAGGTCATTTCTTTGGAAGCAGGTTTTTAAGTGCTCTGGGGTCATTTCGTTGGAAGCGGGTTTTTAAGTGCTCTGGAGTCACTTCGTTGGAAGTGGATTTTTATTGCTCTGGAGTCATTTTGTTGGAAGCTTGTTTGTAAGTGCTTTGGAGTCATTTCTTTGGAAGTGGGGATGTAAGTACTCTGGATTCATTTCGTTGGAAACGGTTTTTTATGTTCGCTGAGGTCATTTTTTTGGAAGCGGGTTTTTAAGTCTTCTGGTATCCTTTCGTTGGAAGCAGATTTTTAAGTGCTATGGAGTCATTTTGTTGGAAGCGGGTTTTTAAGTGCTCTGGAGTCATTTCGTTGGAAGTGGGTTTTTAAGTGTTCTGGTGTCCTTTCGTTGGAAGTGGGTTTTTAAGTGCTCTGGGGTCATATCGTTGGAATTGGGTTTTTAAGTGCTCTGGAGTCATTTCCTTGGAAGAAGGTTTTTAAGTGCTCTGGAGTCATTTCTTTGGAAGCAGGTTTTTAAGTGCTCTGGAGTCATTTCGTTGGAAGTGGGGATGTAAGTACTCTGGATTCATTTCGTTGGAAACGGTTTTTTATGTTTTTAAGCTGAGGTCATTTTTTTGAAGCGGGTTTTTAAGTCTTCTGGTATCCTTTCTTTGGAAGCGGATTTTTAAGTACTATGGAGTCATTTTGTTGGAAGCGGGTTTTTAAGTACTCTGGAGTCATTTCATTGGAAGTGGGTTTTTAAGTGTTCTGGTGTCCTTTCGTTGGAAGTGGGTTTTTAAGTGCTCTGGGGTCATATCGTTGGAATTGGGTTTTTAAGTGCTGTGGAGTCATTTCCTTGGAAGAAGGTTTTTAAGTGCTCTGGAGTCATTTCTTTGGAAGCAGGTTTTTAAGCTCTGGAGTCATTTTTTTGGAAGCGGTTTTTAAGTGCTCTGGAGTCATTTCGTTGGAAGGGGGTTTTAGAGTGCTCTGGAGTCCTTTCATTGGAAGCAGGTTTTTACGTGCTGTGGATTCATTTCGTTGGAAGGGGGTTTTTAAGTGCTCCTGAGTAATTTTGTTTGAAGCAGGTTTTTAAATGTTCTGGTGTCCATTCGTTGGAAGCATTGTTTAAGTGCTCTAGGGTCGTTTTGTTGGAAGCAGGTTTTTAAATGCTCTGTAGTCATTTCGTTGGAAGCTGGTTTTTAAGTCTTCTGGTATCCTTTCGTTGGAAGCGGATTTTTAAGTGCTATGGAGTCATTTTGTTGGAAGCGGTTTTTTAAGTGCTCTGGAGTCATTTCGATGGAAGCGGGTTTTTAAGTGTTCTGGAGTCATTTCGTTGGAAGGGTGTATTAGAGAGCTCTGGAGTCATTTCGTGGAAGCGCGTTTTTAAGTTCTCGGGTTCATTTTTTTGGAAGTTGTTTTTTAAGTGCTCTGGAGACATTTCATTGGAAGCGGCTTTTAGAGTGCTCTGGAGTCATTTCATTGGAAGCGATATTTTAAGGCGTCTGGAGTCATTTCATTGGATGCAGGTTTTTATGTGCTCTGGATTCATTTCGTTGGAAGGTGGTTTTTAAGTGCTCCTGAGTAATTTTTTTTGAAGCGGGTTTTTAAATATTCTGGTGTCCATTCTTTGGAAGAGGGGTTTAAGTACTCTAGGGTCGTTTCGTTGGAAGCAGGTTTTTTAATGCTCTGTAGTCATTTAGTTGGAAGCGGGTTTTTATGTGCTCTGAGGTCATTTCGTTGGAAGCGGTTTTTTATGTGCTCTGATGTCATTTCGTTGGAAGCGGTTTTTTAAGTGCTCTGTGGTCATTTCATTGGAAGCGGTTTTTTAAGTGCTCTGGAGTCATTTTGTTGGAAGTTGCTTTTTTAATTGCTCTGATTCATTTCTGTTTTTTGCGGTTTTTTAAGTGCTCTGAGTCATTTCATGTTGGAGGCGGAGTTTTGAGTTTTCTTGGGGTCAGTGCTCTGGAGTCATTTCGTTGAAGCGGTTTTTTAAGTGCTCTGGTCATCATTTTTAAGTGGAAGTCGAGTTTTTTAAGTGCTCTGGAGTCATTTCATTTTTGAAGCGAGTTTTTTTGAAGTATTCTCCTGTCCTTTCGTTGGAAGCGAGTTTTTAAGTGCTTGGGTTCATTTCATTGGAAGCGGGTTTTTAGTGCTCTGGAATCATTTCGTTGGAAGCGGGTTTTTAAGTGCTCTGGAGTCATTTCTTTGGAAGCAGGTTTTTAAGTGCTCTGGAGTAAATTCGTTGGAAGCCGGTTTTTATGTGCTCTGGAATCATTTCGTTGGAAGCGGGTTTTTAAGTGTTCAAGTATCCTTTCGTTGGAAACGGATTTTTAAGTTCTCTGGAGTCATTTCGTTGGAAGCGGGTTTTTAAGTGCTCTGGAGTCATTTCGTTGGAATCGAGTTTTAGAATGCTCTGGAGTCATTTCGTTGGAAGCGGTATTTTAAGGGCTCTTGAGTCATTTCATTGGAAGCGGGTTTTTATGTGCTCTGGATTCATTTCGTTGGAAGGTGGTTTTTAAGTGCTCCTGAGTAATTTTTTTGAAGCGGTTTTTATATATTCTGGTGTCCATTCTTTGGAAGAGGGTTTTAAGTACTCTAGGTCGTTTCATTGGAAGCAGGTTTTTAATGCTCTGTAGTCATTTAGTTGGAAGCGGGTTTTTATGTGCTCTGAGGTCATTTTGTTGGAAGCCGTTTTTTAAGTGCTCTGGAGTCATTTCATTGGAAGCTTGTTTTTAGTGCTCTGGAATCATTTCGTTGTAAGCGGGTTTTTAAGTGATCTGGTATCCTTTTGTTGGAAGCGGGTTTTAGAGTGCTCTGGAGTCATTTCTTTGGAAGCGGGTTTTTAAGTGCTCTGGAGTAAATTCGTTGGAAGTGGGTTTTTAAGTGCTCTGGAGTCATTTCTTTGGAAGCGGGTTTTTATGTGCTCTGGATTCATTTCGTTTGAAGGTGTTTTTTAAGTGCTCCTGAGTAATTTTTTTTTGAAGCGGGTTTTTAAATATTCTGGTGTCCATTCGTTGGAAGAGGGGTTTAAGTACTCTAGGGTCGTTTCATTGGAAGCAGGTTTTTTAATGCTCTGTAGTCATTTAGTTGGAAGCGGGTTTTTATGTGCTCTGAGGTCATTTCGTTGGAAGCGGGTTTTTATGTGCTCTGAGGTCATTTCGTTGGAAGTGGGTTTTTATGTCCTCTGAGGTCATTTCATTGGAAGCGGGTTTTATGTCCTCTGTGGTCATTTCATTGGAAGCTGAAGTTCTCTGAATCATTTTGTTGGAAGTGGGTTTTCAGGGCTCTGGAGTCTTTTCCTTGAAGTGGTTTTTAAGTGCTCTGGAGTCATTTCGTTGGAAGCGTGTTTTGAGTGCTCTGGAGTCATTTCTTTGGAAGCAGGTTTTTAAGTTCTCTGGTGTCATTTCATTGGAAGCGGTTTCTAAGTGCTCTGGAGTCATTTCATTTGAAGCAGGTTTGTAAGTGTTCTGGTATCCTTTCGTTGGAAGTGGGTTTTAAGTGCCCTGGAGTAATTTCACAGCGTTTTTTTAATTGCTGTGGAGTGATTTCGTTTTAAGTGGGTTTTTAAGTGCTCTGGAGTCATTTTGTTGTAAGCGGCTTTTTCAGTGTTCTGGGATCCTTTCGTTGGAAGCAGGTTCTTAAGTGTTCTAACTTCATATCTTTGGAAGCTAGTATTTTTGTGTTCTGGTGTCCTTTCTTTGGAAGTGGGTTTTTAAGTGTTCTGGTATCCTTTCGTTGGAAGCGGGTTTTTAAGTTCTCTTGAGTCATTTCGTTGGAAGCGGGTTTTTAAGTGCTCTGGAGTCATTTCGTTGGTAGCGGGTTTTTAAGTGCTCTGGAGTCACTTCGTTGGAAGTGGATTTTTATTGCTCGGGAGTCATTTCGTTGGAAGCATGTTTGTAAGTGCTTTGGAGTCATTTCTTTGGAAGTGGGGATGTAAGTACTCTGGATTCATTTCGTTGGAAATGGTTTTTTATGTGCGCTGAGGTCATTTTTTTGGAAGCGGGTTTTTAAGTGTTCTTGTATCCTTTCGTTGGAAGCGGATTTTTGAGTGCTCTGGAGACATTTTGTTGGAAGTGGGTTTTTGAGTGCTCTGGAATCATTTCATTGGAAGCAGGTTTTAGAGTGCTCAGGAGTCATTTCTTTGGAATCGGTATTTTAAGGGCTCTGGAGTCATTTCATTGGATGCAGGTTTTTACGTGCTCTGGATTCATTTTTGTTGGAAGGTGGTTTTTAAGTGCTCCTGAGTAATTTTTTTTGAAGCAGGTTTTTAAATATTCTGGTGTCCATTCTTTGGAAGAGGGGTTTAAGTACTCTAGGGTCGTTTCGTTGGAAGCAGGTTTTTTAATGCTCTGTAGTCATTTATTTGGAAGCGGGTTTTTGTGCTGTGCTCTGAGGTCATTTTGTTGGTCATTTCGCTTTTTAAGTGCTATGGGGTCATTTCGATGGAAGCTGGTTTTTATGTGCTCAGAGGTCTTTCGTTCGAAGCGGGTTTTTATGTGCTCTGTGGTCATTTCATTGGAAGCGGTTTTTTAAGTGCTCTGGAATCATTTTTTTGGAAGTGGATTTTTCAGTGCTCTTGAGTCATTTCGTTGGAAGGGGGTTTTTAAGTGCTCTGGAGTCACTTCGTTGGAAGCATGTTTGTAAGTGCTCTGGAGTCATTTCGTTGGAAGCAGGTTTTTGAGTGCTCTGGAGTCATTTCGTTGGAAGCGGGTTTGAGAGTGCTCTCGAGTCCTTTTGTTGGAAGTGGTATTTTAAGTGCTCTGGAGTCATTTCGTTGGAAGCAGATTTTTACGTGCTGTGGATTCATTTCGTTGGAAGGGGGTTTTTAAGTGCTCCTGAATAATTTTGTTTGAAGCAGGTTTTTAAATGTTCTGCTGTCCATTCGTTGGAAGTTTTAAAGCGTTTAAGTGCTCTAGGGTCGCTTTTTTGAAGGAGGTTTTTTAATGCTCTGGAGTCATTTCTTTGAAGCGGGTTTTTATGTGCTCTGAGGTCATTTCATTGGAAGCGGGTTTTTAGTGCTCTGGTCATTTTTGAAGCGGTTTTTAGTGCTCTGGGGTCATTTCATTTGGGTTTTTTTTGGCTGGTTTTTTTAAGTGCTCTGTGGTCATTTTTAATTGGTCATTTTGTTGGCGGGTTTTTAAGTGCTCTGAGTCATTTCATTGGAAGCGGTTTTTAAGTGCTGGAGTTTTTCAGTGCTCTTTTTAATGCTCTGATTCATTTCAAGCAGCGGTTTTTTTTAAGCGCGTTTTTTTAAGTTTCATTGCTTGGTTTTGAGTCATTTTTTTGAAGCGGGTTTTAAGTGCTCTGGAGTCATTTCGTTGGAAGCGGGTTTTGGAGTGCTCTGGGGTCATTTTGTTGGAAGCGGGTTTTTGAGTGCTCTGGAGTCATTTCGTTGGAAGCAGGTTTTAGAGTGCTCTGGAATCTTTTCGTTGGAGGCGGGTTTTTAAGTGATCTGGAGTCATTTCGTTGGAAGGGGTTTTAGAGTGCTCTGAGTCATTTCTTTGGAAGCGTGTTTTTAAGTCTTCTGAGTCATTTCACAGGCGTGTTTTTTAAGTATTCTCCTGTCCTTTCATTGGAAGCGGGTTTTTAAGTGCTCTGGAGTTATTTCGTTGGAAGCGGGTTTTAGAGTGCTCTGGAGTCATTTCGTTGGAAGCGGTATTTTAAGTGCTCTGGAGTCATTTCATTGGAAGCGGGTTTTTATGTGCTCTGGATTCATTTCGTTGGAAGGTGGTTTTTAAGTGCTCCTGAGTAATTTTTTTTGAAGCGGGTTTTTATATATTCTGGTGTCCATTCTTTGGAAGAGGGTTTTAAGTACTCTAGGTCGTTTCATTGGAAGCAGGTTTTTAATGCTCTGTAGTCATTTAGTTGGAAGCGGGTTTTATGTGCTCTGAGGTCATTTCTGGTCGCTTTTTTAAGTGCTCTGGAGTCATTTCATTGGAAGCTTGTTTTTAGTGCTCTGGAATCATTTCGCTGTAAGCGGGTTTTTAAGTGATCTGGTGTCCTTTTGTTGGAAGCGGGTTTTAGAGTGCTCTGGAGTCATTTCTTTGGAAGCAGTTTTTTAAGTGCTCTGGAGTCATTTCATTGGAAGCGGGTTTTTCAGGGCTCTGGAGTCATTTCTTTGGAAGCGGATTTTTACGTGCTCTGGATTCATTTTCTTGGAAGCGGTTTTTAAGTGCTCCTGAGTCATTTCATTGGAAGCGTGTTTTAGAGTGTTCTGGAATCATTTCGTTGGAAGCGGGTTTTTAAGTTCTCTGGTGTCATTTCATTGGAAGCAGGTTTTTATGTGCTCTGGATTCATTTTGTTGGAAGGTGGTTTTTAAGTGCTCCTGAGTAATTTTTTTTGAAGCGGGTTTTTATATATTCTGGTGTCCATTCTTTGGAAGAGGGTTTTAAGTACTCTAGGGTCGTTTCATTGGAAGCAGGTTTTTAAATGCTCTGTAGTCATTTTGTTGGAAGCGGTTTTTTAAGTGCTCTGGAGTCACTTTGTTGGAAGCATGTTTGTAAGTGCTCTGGAGTCATTTCGTTGGAATTTGGGATGTAAGTACTCTGGATTCATTTCGTTGGAAACGGTTTTTTATGTGCGCTGAGGTCATTTATTTGGAAGCGGGTTTTTAAGTGTTCTGGTATCCTTTCGTTGGAAGCAGATTTTTAAGTGCTCTGGAGTAATTTCGTTGGAAGCGGGTTTTTAAGTGTTCTGGTGTACTTTCGTTGGAAGTGGGTTTTTAAGTGCTCTGGGGTCATATCGTTGGAAGTGGTTTTTTAAGTGCTCTGGAGTCATTTCTTTGGAAGCGGGTTTTTAAGTGCTCTGGAGTAATTTCAATGGAAGCGGTTTATAAGTGCTCTGTAGTCATTTCATTGGAAGCGGTTTTTAAGTGCTCTGAATCATTTCGTTGAGCGGGTTTAGAGTGATCTGGAGTCATTTCATTGAAGTGGTTTTAAGTGCTCTGAGTCATTTCATTGGAAGCGGGTTTTTAAGTGCTTGGAGTCTTTCTTTGAAGGTTTTTACGTCCTTTCATTTCCTTGAAGCGGTTTTTAAGTGCTCTGAGTCATTTCATTGGAAGCGGTTTTTAAATGCTCTGTGTCATTTCTTTGAAGCAGGTTTTGCTCTAGGGTCATTTCATTGAGTCAAATGCTTCGTTGGAAGCAGGTTTTTAAGGGCTTTGCATTTCTGGAGGTTTTAAGTCATTTTGTTGGAAGAGGGTTTTTAAGTGCTCTGGATTCATTTCACAGGAAGCTTTTTTAAGTATTCTCCTGTCCTTTCGTTGGAAGCGGGTTTTTAAGTGCTCAGGGTTCATTTCGTTGGAAGCAGGTTTTTAAGTGCTCTGGAGTCATTTCGTTGGAAGCGGGTTTTAGAGTGCTCTGGACTCATTTCGTTTGAAGCGGGTTTTTAAGTGCTCAGGAGTCATTTCATTGGAAGCGGGTTTTTAAGTGCTCTTGAGTCATTTCATTGGAAGCGGGTTTTTAAGTGCTCTGGATTAATTTAGTTGGAAATGGTTTTTTATGGGCTCTGAGGTCATTTTTTTTGGAAGCAGGTTTTTAAGTGTTCTCGTGTCCTTTTGTTGGAAGCTGGTTTTTAATTGCTCTGGAGTCATTTCGTTGAAGCGGGTTTGTAAGTGCTCTGGAGTCATTTCTTTGGAAGCAAGGTTTTAAGTGCTCTGGAGTCATTTTGTTGGAAGCAAGGTTTTAAGTGCTCTGGAGTCATTTCGTTGGACGCGGGTTTTTAAGTGTTCTGGTGTCCTTTGTTTGGAAGCGGGTTTTTAAGTGCTCTGGAGTCATTTCGTTAGACGTGTTTTTTTAATTGCTGTGGGGTCATTCCGTTTTAAGTGGGTTTTTAAGGGCTCTGGAGTCATTTATTTTGAAAAGGTTTTTCATGTGCGCTGAGGTCATTTTTTTGGAATCGTGTTCTTAAGTTAATTAGGATGTGATTTAAGTTACAAAGTAGTGCTTTGCTTTTCTGTTCTTTCTTTTGAAACTTGTTCCTGTGCCATACATGGCGATATATCACTTTTCAGTTTTCCTGTATTCCTAATTGAGCGAGCGACACACATGTGAATTAGTTTACAAAGTACTGCTTTGGTTTTCTGTTTTTTCGTTGGAAACTTGTTCCTGTGCTGTACAGGGCAATATATCACTTTTCAGGTTCCCTGTATTCCTAATTGTGCGAGCCACACACATGTGGTTTAGTTTACAAAGTATTGCTTTGCATTTATGTTCTTTCATTGGAAAATTGTTGGGAACAAGTTAGGTTAGGGTAGGGGTTAGCTTTAGGTTAGGGTTATGGTTAGGGTTTGGGTTAGGGTTAGGAGGTTAGGGTTAGGGTTAATGTTAGGGTTAGGGGGTTAGGGTTTGGGTTACGGTTAGGGTTATATCACTTTTCAGTTTTCCTGTTATAATAATTGAAAAGGCGACACGTAGGTGAATTAGTTTACAAAGTTGTGCTATGCGTATCTGTTCTTTCAATGGAAACTTGTTTCTGTGCCGTACAGTGCAAAATAAGACTTTTCAGTTTTCCTGTAATCCTAATTGAGCGAGCGACACACATGTGATTTAGTTCCCAAAGTTGTGCTTTACCTTTCTGTTCTTACATTGGAAACTTCTTCCTGTACTACAAAGTGGATGATATCACTTTTCAATTTTCCTGTATTCCTAATTTTGCAGGTGACACAAATGTGACTTAGTTTACAAAATAGTGCTTTGCTTTTCTGTTCTGTTTTCCTGTATTCCTAATTGAGCGAGTGACACACATGTGATTTAGTTTACAAAATAGTGCTTTGCTTTTCTGTTCTGTTTTCCTGTATTCCTAATTGAGCGAGTGACCCACATGTGATTTAGTTTACAAACTACTGCTTTGCTTTTCTGTTCTTTCTTTCGAAATTTGTTCCTGTCCTGTACAGTGGGATATATCACTTTTCAGTTTTCCTGTATTCCTAATTGAGCGAGTGACACACATGTGATTCAGTTTACAAAGTAGTGCTTTGCGTTTATGTTCTTTTGTTGGAAACTTGTTCCTGTTAGGAACAAGTTAGGGTTAGGGTTACGGTTTTGTTGGAAACTTGTTCCTGTTAGGAACAAGTTAGGGTTAGGATTACGGTTAGGGTTAGGGTTAGGGTTAGGGTTAGGCTGTTAGGGTTAGGGTTAGGGTTAGGGTTATGGTTAGGTGAGAGTTAGGGTTAGGGTTATATCACTTTTCAGTTTTCCTGTTATTATAATTGAACAGGCAACACGTTTGTGAATTAGTTTACAAAGTTGTGGTTTGTGTTTCTGTTCTTTCGATGGAATCTTGTTTCTGTGCCGTACAGTGCGATATATCACTTTTCAGTTTTCCTGTATTCCTAATTGAGGGAGTGACACACATGTGATTCCTTTTAAAAGTTGTGCTTTGCATTTCTGTTCTTTTGTTGGAAACTTGTTACTGTTAGGAACGAGTTAGGGTTATGGTTAGAGATAGGGTTAGGGTTAGGGTTAGGGTTAGGTTAAGGGTTAGGTAGTGTTAGGGTTTTGGTTAGGGTTAGGGGTTAGGGTTAGGGTTAGGGTTAGTGATATATCACTTTTCAGTTTTCCTGTTATAATAATTGAACAGGCGACACGTATTTGAATTACTTTACAAAGAAGTGCTTTGCTTTTCTGTTTCTGTTGGAAACTTTTTTTCTGTGCTATACAGTGTGATATATCACTTTTCAGTTTTCCTGTTATTATAATTGAACGGGCGACACGTATGTGAATTAGTTTACAAAGTTGTGTGCTTATGCTTCTGATCTTTCGATGGAAATTTGTTCCTGTGCCATACAGTGCGATATATCACTTTTCAGTTTTCCAGTATTCCTAATTGAGCTCGTGACACACATGTGATTTAGTTTACCAAGTAGTGTTTTGTGTTTATGTTCTTTCGTTGGAAACTTGTTATTGTTAGGAACGAGTTAGGGTTATGGTTAGGGATAGGGTTAGGGTTAGGGTTAGGTAGTGTTAGGGTTTTGGTTAGGTTTAGGGTTAGGGTTAGGGGTTTAGGTTAGCGTTAAGGTTAGTGATATATCACTTTTCAGTTTTCCTGTTATAATAATTGAACAGGCGACACGTATGTGAATTAGTTTACAAAGTAGTGCTTTACGCTTCTGTTCTATCGATGGAAACTTGGTTCTGTGCCGGACAGTGGGAGATAACACTTTTCAGTTTTCCTGTATTCTTAATTGAGCGAGAGACACACCTGTGATTTAGTTTACAAACCAGTGCTTTGCTTTTCTGTTCTTTCATTCAAACTTGTTCCTGTACTGTACAGTGCAATATATCACTTTTCAGGTTTCCTGTATTCCTAATTGAGCGAGTGACACACATGTTATTCCGTTTACAAAGTAGTGCTTTGCTTTTCTGTTCTTTTCGTTGGAAACTTGTTCCTTTTTGGAACAAGTTAGTGTTAGGTTTAGGGTTAGGGTTAGGGTTAGGGTTAGGGTTAGGGTTAGGGTAGGGTTATACCACTTTTCAGTTTACCTGTTATAATAATTGAACAGGCGCCACGTATGTGAATTAGTTTACAAAGTAGTGCTTTACGCTTTCTGTTCTTTTGATGGAAACTTGTTTTTTTTTGCCATACACTGGGAGATAACACTTTTCAGTTTCCCTGTATTTCTAATTGAGCGAGCTACTCACATGTGATTCCGTTTACAAAGTAGTGCTTTGCTTTTCTGTTCTTTTGTTGGAAACTTGTTCCTGTGCTGTACAGTGCGATATATCACTTTTCAGTTTTCCTGTATTCCTAATTGTGAGAGCGACACACATGTGATTTAGTTTTCAAAGTAGTGCTTTGCTTTTCTGTTCTTTCATTCGAAACTTGTTCCTGTGCTGTACAGTGCGATATATCTTTTTTCAGTTTTCCTGTATTCCTAATTGAACGAGTGACACACATATTATTTAGTTAACTATGTAGTGCATTGCGCTTTATGTTCTTTCGTTCAAAGTTATTCCTGTTACTGTTAGGAACAATTTAGGTTTATGTTTAGGGTTATGGTTAGGGTTAGGGTTAGGGTAGTGTTAGGGTTAGGGTTAGGGGGTTAGGGTTAGGGTTAGTGTTAGTGTGAGGGTTATATCACTTTTCAGTTTTCCTGTTATTATAATTGAACGGGCGACATGTATGTGAATTAGTTTACAAAGTTGTGCTTTGCGTTTCTGTTCTTTCGATGGAAACTTGTTTCTGTGCCATACAGTGCGATATAACTCTTTTCAGTATTCCTGTTATAATAATTGAAAGGGCGACAAGTATGTGAAATAGTTTACAAAGTTGTGCTTTGCGTTTTTTTTTTTTCAGTTTTCCTGTATTCCTAATTGAGCGAGCGACACACATGTGATTTAGTTTACAAAGTAGTGCTTTGGTTTTCTGTTTTTTCGTTGGAAACTTGTTTCTGTGCTGTACAGGGCGATATATCACTTTTCAGTTTTCCTTTATTCCTAATTGAGCGAGCGACACACATGTGATTTAGTTTACAAAGTAGTGCTTTGCTTTTCTGTTCTTTCGTCAAAACTTGTTCCTGTGCTGTAGAGTGCGATATATCACTTTTCAGTTTTTCTGTATTCCTAATTGAGCGAGGGACATTCATGTGATTTAGTTCACAAAGTAGTGCTTTGTGTTTATGTTCTTTTTGTTGGAAACTTGTTCCTATTAGGATCAAGTTAGGGTTAGGTTAGGTTTACGATTAGGGTTAGGGTTAGGGTAGGGTTAGGGTTAGGGTTAGGGTTTCTGGTTAGGGTTACGGTTAGGTTTAGGGTTAGGGGTTTAGGGTTAGGGATAGGGTTATATCACTTTTCATTTTACCTGTTATAATAATTGAACAGGCGACACGTATGTGAATTAGTTTACAAAGTAGTGCTTTGCGTTTCTGTTCTTCTGTTGGAAACTTTTTTCTGTGCTGTAGAGTGTGATATATCACATTTCAGTTATCCTGTAATAATAATTAAAAAGGCAACACGTATATGAAATAGTTCACAAAGTTGTGCTTTATGCTTATGTTCTTTCAATGGAAAGTTTTTTCTGTGCCATACAGTGCGAGATAACACTTTTCAGTTCTCCTGTATTCCTAATTGAGCAAGCGACACACATGTGATTCTGTTTAAAAGTAGTACTTTGCTTTTCTGTTCTTTCGTTGGAAACTTGTTCCTGTGATGTACTGTGGATATATCACTTTTTAGTTTTCCTGTATTTCTAATTGAGTGAGCGACACACATGTGATTTAGTTTACAAAGTAGTGCTTTGCTTTTCTGTTCTTCGTTCAAAACTTGTTCCTGTGCTGTACAGTGCGATATATCACTTTTCAGTTTTCCTGTATTCCTAATTGAGTGAGCGACACACATGTTATTTAGTTTACTATGTAGTGCTTTGCTTTTCTGTTCTTTCGTTGGAAACTTGTTCCTAACAGGGTTAGGAATAGGTTTAGGGTTAGGTAGGGTTAGGGTTAGGGTTAGGGTTAGTGTTAGGGTTAGGGGTTAGGGTTAGTGTTAGGGTTAGGGTTAGGGTTAGGGTTAGTGTTAGGGTTAGGGGTTAGGGTTAGGGTTAGGGTTATATCACTTTTCATTTTACCTTTTATAATAATTGAATAGGCGATACGTATGTGAATTAGTTTACAAAGTAGTGCTTTGTGTTTCTGTTCTTTCGATGAAAACTTGTTTCTTTGCAGTACAGTTCAATATATCACTTTTCAGTTTTCCTATATTCCTAATTGAGCAAGTGACACACATGTGATTTAGTTTACAGAGTACTGCTTTGCGTTTCTGTTCTTGTGTTGGAAACTTGTTTCTGTGCTGTAAAGTGTGATATATCACTTTTATTTTTCCTGTTATAATAATTGAACGGGACACACCTATGTGAATTAGTTTACAATGTTGTGCTTTGTGTTTCTGTTCTTTCTTTTTTTTTTTAACCACGTTTATAGCAGCTTTATTTGTAATAGCTGGAACCTGGAAACAACCCAGATGTACATCAATGGAGGAAAGGGTACAGAAATTGTGGTATTTTTATACAATGGAATACTACTCAGCAATCAAAACGGAGGAAATCATGAAATTTGCAGGCAAATGGTGGGATCTAGAAAAGATCATTCTGAGGGAAATAACTCATATTTTTAATTTTTCATATTTTTAAAAATTAATCTACCTTATGCAGTCACTGGCTACAACCATTCAATACTTTTGAGATGTGTTCTCATTTTAACTTTTCATTCTCTAATGTATCCCTTAAATGAATCCAATTTACAAGTCAGATTGAAAACAATTTTCCCGAAGCCTGCCTCTAGCATTCTTATCTCATTATCATACCTATTTTACATGCTGTCACTACAATTTTCTCAAAGCCTAACTCTGTCATGTTAATATTTATTAATACATGCAGATCATCATGAAAATCTGAGTAGGTGAAATACATATTTTCATATTCCACTAATAATATTATTTTACTTCATATATATTTACTGAAATATAGATACACATGTTTGCATTATATATATATATCTTGTCACAATGCCATGTAATTATGAGTACACTGGGCAGTGATCTAAAGTACTCAAATTTTAAGTTCTGAAACTAAGTTGGATATAACTTTAGCATTCTGTGTAACAACTCCAAGTATGAATTTATAGTATTGGAGTATCCATGGCTCACTGTAAGAGGGTCAGAGCATAGTAGTATTATCTATGTGTTTGATATCAACATCCAAAAATGGAAAGCTATGCTTCTAATTGGTTGTGTTTCTATTCATTCACTTAACTCACATTTATTAAAATTTGACAGTGAATAATGTCAATATTTTAACCTTACCAAGTAAAATATTTTTAAAATATTCTGAAACTATTAGAAGATCATAATATGCTACATAGAAAATTTTAGGTGACAATGTGGGTTTTGCATTTTAGTCTGTTATATAATGGTTTCTATTTATTGAATTTTATACATTGAATTATCCTTAAATTTCTCAGATGAAGCCTAGTTGATCATGATGGTTGATGTTTTTGATGTGTTTCTGGATTTGTTTTTTTTTTTCTTTTATTTTTTTTTTTTCAATGCAGTTTATTCAGGAACCTTGAACAATCATCTGACCCTGGGGAAAGCCAGCCCACTTTAAATAGCCTCTGGGTAGCCAACCTCAGCATGCCACGTGGGCAATGCAGATAGGTCCACATACATGGAAGCAAGCCAGATCCTCAGCCTTAGCCAAATGTGGAGTTGTTTGTGACAGAGAGCACTCACCATCGGGAATGTGGAAGGCGGAAACCTGCTCCATCTTTAAGGCATAGCATTCCGCAGCTCTCTACAGTTCCCCCTTTTTGTTTTGGACGCATCAGGCAAGAGTAGAGTTCTGATCTCTGATATTAGAAATAAATTGGGACTTTGTACTGATGTTAATTTAGGTGTCATCCACCAAAAAGAGCATCAGACCCGTCTGATACCTTTTTCTCAGAGGCGGGACCTGTTGCATCAACCCGCATGCAATCAGACATGCTCTTCTCTGGGTCCAAGGCAGCTGACCCTGAGTGCAGTGCTTAGCCTTGCAACCTGAGCGTAACATTTTGGCTTTTTATGGTAGCCAACCATGCTTGGGGAGACTGTCCTGCTTCAATGGCTGTAAGGCCTGAATGGTCATGGCTTCATTACGCTGTTGTGAGACTCTAATCTTGCATATATACCACAGGCAAACCAAGGTGACCAACACCAGAAAGCCTGCTAACGCTCCCATGCCCGCCCATTCCTTCAGATGATTCATGGCTGCAGCAATCCATGATGATAATCCTGTGGCTAGTCCTGCGTCCACTCTGGTAGAATTTACCATGACAATGGCCACTCTCAGCTGGTCCATCGTAGTATCGAATTCTCCCGTCCAATTACCTAAGATATAGCTTGACAATTGTTTAGACAGATTTGCAGCACAGGGAAAATTCTCATGTTGTATGCTAGTGACACAAAGTCCAGCATACTTTCATTGACAGCCAAGTTGAGCGATTTGCCATAGGGTATCAATTTGCTCCTGCACGAGGTCAAACCTCTGATTGAACACCATCAAACCTCCTTTTAGTTGAGCATTAATTCCTTTTTGTACATCTAAGGCATGAGCTACCTTGGCTAAAAGGTTATTCAGGGTCTGAGCAATCTGCCCAGTATGACTCATGGCTAATGCCGTGGTGGTAGCTCCAACAGCCGCCAATGAGATGGCAGTAACAATGGCAGCTGTAATTCCAAGATCCCTTTTCTGTCTGAAGAGAGTCATAGCGTGAGGGCATCAACGGGCACAGGCACCCAGCGAGGCATGTGAGTAACCAGCTAGTAAATTTACTAGCATTACAGCATTGGGCAAAAAGCAAGTATCATTACTACAATTACTTGGCTCTATCTGGCTAATAATGAATAAAAATGGGGGATGTAAACAAACAGGTGTGGGCTTATAGGAAATAATTACACTTTATTCACTCTGCATCCCCCCATAAGACCCTCCCTCCCCTCCCAATCCCACCCTCCCTCCTCCCTCTTCATGCATGCCACTGCCCAAGTCCACTGTTAGGGGAGGTTCTCCTCTCCTTTCTATTCTTAGTCCATCAGTTCACATCAAAAGTGGCTGCATTGTCCTCTACTATGGCCTGGTAAGGTTGCTCCCCCTCAGGAGGAGGTGACTAAAGAGCAGGCCAGTCAGTTCATGTCAGAGGCAGCCCCTCTTCTCATTACTATGTAACCCAATTGGACTCTGAACTGCCCTGAGCTACATCTGTGCAGGGGTTCTGGGTTATCTCTATGAATGGTCCTTGGTTAGAGTATGAGTCTCTGGGAAGTTCCCTGTGTTCAAATTTTCTTGTTCTGTTGCTCTCCTTGTGAAGACCCTGTCCTCTCCAGCTCTTGCTCTTTCCCAGTTCTTACATAAAATTCCATTCACTCTGCCCAACAGTTCCCCATCAGGCTTATCTTCTGCTTTGATAGTCTGTAGGGCAGAGGCTTTCAGAGACCCTCTGTGGTAGGTTCCTAGGTTGTTTCCTGTTTTCTTCTTCTTCTGATGTCCATCCTCTTGGCCTTTCCGGATGGGGATTAGACATTTTAGTTAGGGTCCTCTCTCTTGCTTAGCAGAACTCCAACAGCACAGGCTCTAAAAGCAACAATCAATAAATGGGACCTCATGAAACTGAAAAGATTCTGCAAAACAAAGGACACCATCATCAAAACAAAGCAATCTCCTATAGATTGGGAAAGAATCTTCACCAACCCTTTATCTGACAGAGGACTCATATCAAGTATATATAAAGAACTAAAGAAGCTGAAAAGCAGCAAACCAAGTAACCCACTTAAAAAATGGGGAACAGAGCTAAACAGAGAATTCTCTGTAGAGGAATACCGAATGGCAGAGAAGCACTTAAAGAAATGCTCAACCTCACTAGCCATTAGGGAAATGCAAATCAAAACAACCCTGAGATTTCACCTTACACCCATGATAATGGCCAAGATCAAAAACTCAAGTGACAACACATGCTGGAGAGGTTGTGGATAAAGAGGAACCTTTGTACACTGCTGGTGGGAATGTAAACTTGTACAACCACTCTGGAAATCAATCTGGCGTTTTCAGACAACTAGGAATAGTGCTTCCCAAGATCCAGCCATACCACTCCTAAGCATATATCCAAAAGAGGCTCAAGCACACAAAAAGGAAATTTGCTCAACCATGTTCGTAGCAGCTTTATTTGTAATAGCCAGAAGCTGGAAACAGCCCAGATGCCCCTCAACTGAAGAATGGATGCGGAAAATGTGGTACATCTACACAATGGAATATTACTCAGCAATGAAAAATGAGGAAATCATGAAATTTGCAGGTAAATGGTGGGATCTGGAAAGGATCATCCTGAGTGAGTTGTCCCAGAAGCAAAAAGACACACATGGTATATACTCACTCATATAGACATACAAAATAGGACAAACCCACTAAAACCTGTGCATCTAAAGAAATAACCGTTTCTGTTCTTTCGATGGAAACTTGTTTCTCTGCCTTACAGTGCCAGATAACACTTGTCAGTTTTCCTGTATTCCTAATTGAGCGAGGGACACACATGTGATTCCCTTTAAAAGTAGTGCTTTGCTTTTCTGTTTTTTTTTTTTTTTGTTGTTGTTGTTGGAAAATTGTTCCTGTGCTGTACAGTGTGATATATCACATTTTAGTTTTCCTGTTATACTAATTGAAAGGGCAACACGTATGTGAATTAGTTTACAAAGTTGTGCTTTGTGTTTCTGTTCTTTCGATGGAAACTTGTTTCTGTGCCGTACAGTGAGAGATGACACTTTTCAGTTTTCCTGTATTCCTAATTGAGCAAGCGACACACATGTGATTCCGTTTAAAAGTAGTTCTTTGCTTTTCTGTTCTTTTATTGGAAACTTGTTTCTGTGCTGTACAGTGCGTTATATCACTTTTCAATTTTCCTGTAATCCTAATTGAGCGAGTGACACACACGTGATTTAGTTTACAAAGTAGTGCTTTGTGTTTATGTTCTTTCGTTGGAAACTCTTTACTGTTAGGAACAAGTTAGGGTTAGGGTTAGGGTTAGGGTTAGGGTTAGGGTTAGGATAGGGTTAGGGTTAGGGTTATGGTTAGGGTTAGGGTGATTGGTTAGGGTTAGTGTTAGGGTTAGGTTTAAGGTAACGGGTTAGGCTTAGGGTTATATCACTTTTCAGTTTTCCAGTTTTCAGGCAGTTATAACAACAATTGAACAGGCGACACGTATGTGAATTAGTTTACAAAGTTGTGCTTTGCGTTTCTTTTCTTTGGATGGAAACTTTTTTCAGTGCAATAAAGTGCGAGATAACACTTATCAGTTTTCCTCTATTCCAAATTGAGCCAGTGACACACATGAGATTCTTTTTAAAAGTATTGCTTTGCTTTTCTATGTTTTGTTGGAAACTTGTTCCGGTGCTGTACAGTGCGATATATCACTTTTCAGTTTTCCTATATTCCTAATCGAGCGAGCGACACACTTGTGATTTAGTTTACAAAGTAGTGCATTGCGTTCCCGTTCTTATGTTGGAAACTTGTTTCTGTGCTGTACAGTGTGATATATCGCTTTTTAGTTTTCCTGTTATAATAATTGAAAGGGCAACACGTATGTGAATTAGTTTACAAAGTTGTGCTTTGCGTTTCTGTTCTTTCAATGGAAACTTGTTTCTGTGCCTTACAGTGCGAGATGACAGTTTCCAGTTTTCCTGTATTCCTAATAGAGCGAGCGACACACATGTGATTCCATTTAAAAGTAGTGCTTTGCTTTTCTGTTCTTTCTTTGGAAACTTGTTTCTTTGCTTTATGGTGCGATATATCACTTTTCAGTTCTCCTGTATTCCTAACTGTGCGAGCGACACACATGTGATTTAGTTTACAAAGTAGTGCTTTGCTTTTCTGTACTTTCGTTCGAAACTTGTTCCTGTTAGGAACAAGTTAGCATTAGGTTAGGTTAGGGTTAGGGTTAGGGTTAGGGTGAGGGTTATGGTTATGGTTAGGGTTAGGGTTATATCACTTTTCAGTTTTCCTGTTATAATAATTGAAAAGGCAACAATTATGTGATTTAGTTTACAAAGTAGTGCTTTGCTTTTCTGTTCTTTAGTTCGAAACTTGTTCCTGTGCTGTACAATGCAATATATCACATTTCAGTTTTCCTGTATCCATAATTGAGCGAGCGACACACATGTGACTTAGTTTACAAAGTAGTGCTTTGCGTTGATGTTCTTTCGTTGGAAAGTTGTTCCTGTTAGGAACAAGTTAGGGTTAGGGTTAGGGTTAGGTTAGGGTTAGGGTTAGGGTTAGGGTTAGGGTTTTTTAGGGTTAGGGTTATGGTTAGGGTTAGGGTTAGTGTTAGTGTTAGGAATAGGGTTACAGGGTTAGGGTTAGGGTTACAGTTAGGGTTAGGTTTAGGGTTAGGGTTATATCACTTTTCAGTTTTCCTTTTATAATAATTGAACCGGCGACACGTATGTGAATTAGTTTACAGAGTTGTGCTTTGCATTTCTGTTCCTTCTATGGAAACTTGTTTCTGTGCTGTACAGTGAGAGATGACACTTTTCAGTTTTCCTGTATACCTAATTGAGCGAGCGACACACATGTGACTTAGTTTACAAAGTAGTGCTTTGTGTTTATGTTCTTTCGTTGGAAACTTATTCCTGTTAGGAACAAGTTAGCGTTAGGGTTAGGGTTAGGGTTAGGGTTAGGGTTAGGGTTAGGGTTAGGGTTAGGGTTAGGGTTAGGGTTAGTTAGGTTAGGGTTAGGGTTAGGGTTAGGGTTAGGGTTAGGGGTTAGGGTTAGGTTAGGGTTAGGGTTAGGGTTAGGGTTAGGGTTAGGGTTAGGGTTAGGGTTAGGTTAGGGTTAGGGTTAAGGTTAGGGTTAGGGTTACGGGGTTAGGTTAGGGTTAGTGTTAGGGTTATATCAATTTTCAGTTTTCCTGTTATAATTATTGAACAGGCGACACGTATGTGAATTAGTTTAGAAAGTTGTGCTTTGCATTTCTGTTCTTTCGATGAAAACTTGTTTCTTTGCCGCACAGTTCGATATATCACTTTTCAGTTTTCCTATATTCCCAATTGAGCGAGCGACACACATGTGATTCCATTTAAAATAGTGCTTTGCTCTTCTGTTTTTTTGTTGAAAATTTGTTCCTGTGCTGTACAGTGCGATATATGACTTTTCAGTTTTCCTATATTCCTAATTGAGTGAGCGACACACATGTGATTTAGTTTACAAAGTAGTGCTTTGCATTTCTGTTCTTTTGATGGAAACTTGTTCCTGTTGGTTAGGGTTAGGGTTAGGGTTAGGGATAGGTTAGTGTTAGGGTTAGGGTTAGTGTTAGAGTTAGGTTTTAGGGTTAGGGTTAGGGTTAGGGTTAGGGTTAGGGTTAGGGTTAGGGTTAGGGGGCTTAGTTTAGGGTTAGGGTTAGGGTTAGGGTTAGGGATAGGGATTAGGGTTTAGGGTTAGGGGTTAGGTTATATCACTTTTCAGTTTTCCTGTTATAATAATTGAACAGGCTACACGAATGTGAATTAGGTTACAAAGTTATGCTTTGCGTTTTTTTTAGATGAAAACATTTTTCTTTGCCGTACTTTTCGATATATCGCTTTTCAGTTTCCTGTATTCCTAATTGAGCGAGCGACACACATGTGAATTAGTTTAGAAAGTAATGCTTTGCGTTTATGTTCTTTCGATGGAAACTTGTTCATGTTTGGAACAAGTTAGGGTTACCTTTAGTGTTAGGGTTAGGGTTAGGGTAGGGTTAGGGTTAGGCTTAGGGTTAGGGGTTAGGGTTAAGTTTAGGGTTAGGGTTAGAGGCTTAGGGTTAGGATTAGGGTAATATCACTTTTCATTTTTCCTGTTATAATAACTGAACAGGCAACATGAATGTGAATTAGTTTACAAAGTTGTGCTTTGCGTTTCTGTTATTTCATTAGAAAATTGTTTCTGTGCTGTACAGTGTGATATATCACTTTTCAGTTTTCCTGTTATAATAATTATACGGGAGATACGTATGTGAATTAGTTCACAAAGTTGTGCTTTGTGTTTCTATTCTTTCGATGAAAACTTGTTTCTTTGCCGTACATTTCGATATATCGCTTTTCAGTTTTCCTGTTATAATAATTGAATGAGAGACACGTTTGTGAATTAGTTTACAAAGTTGTCCTTTGCGTTCCGGTTCTTTTGTTGGAAACTTGTTTCTGTGCTGTACAGTGTGATATATCACTTTTCAGTTTTCCTGTTAAAAAATAATTGTACTGCGACACGTATGTGAATTAGTTCACAAAGTTGTGCTTTGCGTTTCTGTTCTTTCCATGGAAACTTGTTCCTGTGCTGTACAGTTCAATATATCACTTTTCAGTTTTCCTGTTATAATAATTGAACGTGCGACACGTGTGTGAATTAGTTTACAAAGTTGTGCTTTGTGGTTATGTTCTTTCCATGGAAACTTGTTTCTGTGCCGTACAGTGCGAGATTACACTTTTCAGTTTTCCTGTATTCCTAATTGAGTGAGCAACACACATGTGATTCTGTTTAAAAGTATTGCTTTCCTTTTCAGTTCTTTCATTCGAAACTTGTTCCTGTGCTGTACAGTGGGTTATATCACTTTTTAGTTTTCCTGTATTCCTAATAGAGCGAGTGGCACACATGTGATTTAGTTTACAAAGTAGTCCTTTGCATTTATGTTCTTTCGTTGGAAAATTGTTCCTGTTATGAACAAGTTATGGTTAGTTTTAGGTTCAGGGTTAGGGTTAGGGTTAGCGTTAGGTTAGGGTAGGGTTAGGGTTAGGGTTAGGGTTAGGGTTAGGGTTAGGGTTATGTTATGGTTATGGTTAGGGGCTTAGGGTTAGAGTCAGGGTTATGGTTAGGGTCTTAGGGTTAGGGTTAGGGTTATATCACTTTTCAGTTTTCCTGTTATAATAATTGAACAGGCGACACAAATGTGAATTAGTTTACCCAGTTGTGCTTTGTGTTTCTTTTCTTTAAATGAAAACTTTTTTCTTTGCCGCACATTTCGATATATCACTTTTCAGTTTTCCTGTATTCCTAATTGAGCGAGTGACACACATGTGAATTAGTTTACAAATAGTGCTCTGCTTTTCTGTTTTTTCGTTCGAAACTTGTTCCTGTGGTGTACAGTGCGTTATATCACTTTTCAGTTTTCCTGTATTCCTAATTGAGCGAGTGGCACACATGTGATTTAGTTTAAAAAGTAGTGCTTTGCGTTTATGTTCTTTCGTTGGAAACTTGTTCCTTTTATGAACAAGTTAGGGTTAGGTTAGGGTTAGGGTTAGTGTTAGGGTTAGGGTTAGGGTAGGGTTAGGGTTAAGATTATGGTTAGGGTTTAGGGTTAGGTTTTATGGTTAGGGTTAGGGTTAGGGGCTTAGGGTTAGGGTTAGGGTTATGGTTAGGGGTTAGGTTTAGGGTTAGGGTTAGAGTTACAGTTAGGGTAGGGGCTTAGGTTTAGCGTTAGGGTTTTATCACTTTTCAGTTTTCCTGTTATAATAATTGAACCGGCGACACAAATGTCAATTAGTTTACCAAGTTGTGCTTTGCGTTTCTGTTCTTTCGATGGAAACTTGTTCCTGTGCTGTCCAGTTCGATATATCACTTTTCAGTTTTCCTGTATTCCTAATTGAGCGAGTGGCACACATGTTATTTAGTTTACAGAGTAGTGCTTTGGGTTTATGTTCTTTCGTTGGAAACTTGTTCCTGTGCTGTCCAGTTCGATATATCACTTTACAGTTTTCCTGTATTCCTAATTGAGAGAGTGGCACACATGTTATTTAGTTTACAAAGTAGTGCTTTGCGTTTATGTTCTTTCGTTGGAAACTTGTTCCTGTTAGGAACAAGTTAGGGTTACCGTTAGGGTTAAGGTTAGGGTTAGCGATAAGTTAGGGTTAGGGTTAGGGTTAGGTTTAGGGGCTTAGGGTTAGGGTTAGGGATATATCATTTTTCAGTTTTCCTGTTATAACAATTGAACAGGCTACACAAAATTGAATTAGTTTACAAAGTTGTGCTTTGCGTTTCTTTTCTTTAGATGAAAATATTTTCTTGCTTACTTTTCGATATATTGCTTTTCAGTTTTCCTGTATTCCTAATTGAGCGAGTGGCACACATGTTATTTAGTTTACAAAGTAGTGCTTTGCTTTTATGTACTTTCGTTGGAAACTTTTTCCTGTTTTGAACAAGTTTGGGTTAGGGTTAGGGTTTAAAGGTTAGGGTTAGGGTTAGGGTTAGGGTTAGGGTTAGGGTTAGGGTTAGGGTTAGGGGGGCTTAGGGTTAGGATTAGGATAATATCACTTTTCAGTTTTCCTATATTCCTAATTGAGCGAGCCACACACATATGATTTAGTTTACAAAGTAGTGCTTTGCGTTTCTGTTCTACTGTTGGAAACTTGTTTTTGTGCTGTACAGTGTGATATATCACTTTTTAGTTTTCCTGTTATAATAATTGAAAGGGCAACACGTATGTGAATTATTGTTAGGTTAGGGTTACTGGTTAGAGTTAGGGTTACGGTTATGGGGTTAGGGTTAGGGGGTTAGAGTTAGGGTTATGGTTACGGTTAGGGTTATATCACTTTTCAGTTTTTCTGTTATAATAATTGGACAGGCGACATGTATGTGAATTATTTTACAATGTTTTGCTTTGCGTTTCTGTTCTTTCGATGAAAACTTGTTTCTTTGCCGCACAGTTCGATATATCACTTTTCAGTTTTCCTGTATTCCTAATTGAGCGAGCGACACACATGTGATTTAGTTTAAAAAGTAGTGCTTTGCGTTTCTATTCTATTGTTGGAAACTTGTTTCTGTGCTGTACAGTGTGATATATCACTTTTCAGTTTTCCTGTATTCCTAATTGAGCGAGCAAAACACATGTGACTTAGTTTACAAAGTAGTGCATTGCGTTTATGTTCTTTCGTTGGAAACTTATTTCTGTTAGGAACAAGTTAGCGTTAGGGATAGGGTTAGGGTTAGGGTTAGGGGGTTAGAGTTATGGTTATGGTTAGGATTAGGGTTAGGGTTATATCACTTTTCAGTTTTTCTGTTATTATAATTGAACAGGCGACACGTATGTGAATTAGGTAAAAAATTTGTGCTTTGCGTTTCTGTTCTTTGATGGAAACTTGTTTCTGTGCCCTACAGTGCGAGATAACACTTTTCATTTTTCCTTTTTTCCTAATATAGCGAGTGACACATATGTGATTTAGTTTACAAAGTAGTTCTTTGCGTTTATGTTCTTTTGTTGGAAACTTATTCCTGTTAGGAATAAGTTAGGGTTAGAGATAGGGCTAGGTTTAGGGTACGGGTTAGGGTTGGGGTAGGGTTAGGGTTAGGCTTAGGGTAAGGGTTAGGGGTTAGTGTTAGAGTTATTGTTAGGTTTAGGGGGTTAGGGTTAGGGTTAGGGTTACAGTTAGGGTTATATCTCATTTCAGTTTTCTTGTTATAAAAATTAAACAGGCGACACATATGTGAATTAGTGGACAAAGTTGTGCTTTGTGTTTCTGTTCTTTCGATGAAAACTTGTTTCTTTCCGTACAGTTCGATATATAATTTTTCTGTTTTCCTGTATTCCTAATTGAGCAAGCGACACACATGTGATTTAGTTTACAACGTAGTGCTTTGCTTTTGTGTTCTGTCATTGGAAACTTGTTCCTGTGCTGTAGAGTGCACTATATCACTTTTCAGTTTTCCTGTATTCCTAATTGAGCGATCGACACACATGTGATTTTGTTTACAAAGTAGTGCTTTTCGTTTCTGTTCTTCTGTTGGAAACTTGTTTCTTTACTCTACAATGTGACATATCACTTTTTAGTTTTCCTGTATTCCTAATTGTGCTAGCGACACACATGTGATTTAGTTTACAAAGTTGTGCTTTCTGTTTCTGTTCTTCTGTTGGAAACTTGTTTCTGTGCTGTACAGAGTGATAAATTACTTTTCAGTTTTTCTGTATTCCTAATTGAGCAAGTGACACACATGTGATTTAGTTTACAAAGTAGTTTTTTGCGTTTATGTTCTTTCATTGGAAACTTGTTCCTGTGCTGTACAGTGTGTTATATCAATTTTAAATTTTCCTGTTATAATAATTGAACAGGTGACATGTATGTCAATTAGTTTACAAAGTAGATCTTTGCGTTTATGTTCTTTCTTTGGAAACTTGTTCATGTTAGGAACAAGTGAGGGTTAGGGTTAGGGCTAGGGTTAGGTTTTAGGGTTAAGGTTAGGGTTAGGATTAGGGTTAGGGGCTTAGGGTTAGGGTTAGGGTTATATCACTTTTCAGTTTTCCTGTTATAATAATTGAAAAGGGGACACGTATGTGAATTAGTTTACAATGTTGTGCTTTGCATTTCTCTTCTTTCGATGGAAACTTGTTTCTGTGCAGTACAGTGGCGAGATAACACTTTTCAGTTTTCCTGTATTCCTAATGGAGCAAGCGACACACATGTGATTCCGTTTAAAAGTAGTCCTTTGCTTTTCTGTTCTTTCGTTTGAAACTTCTTCCTTTTCTGTAAAGTGCGTTATATCACTTTTCAGTTTTCCTGTTTTAATAATTGAACGGGCGACAGGAATGTGAATTAGTTTACAAAGTTGTGCTTTGCGTTTCTGTTCTTTCGATGGAAACTTGTTTCTGTGCCATACAGTGCGAGATAACAGTTTTCCTGTATTCCTAATTGAGGGAGCGATACACATGTGTTTTAGTTTAAAGTAGTGCTTTGCATTTTTTTTTCCTATTGGAAACTTGTTTCTGTGCTGTAAAGTGAGATATATCACTTTTCAGTTTTCCTGTTATAATAATTGAACGGGCGACACGTATGTGAATTAGTTTACAAAGTTGTGCTTTGAGTTTCTGTCCTTTCAATGAAAACTTGTTTCTTTGTCATACATTTCGATATATCGCTTTTCAGTTTTCCAGTATTCCTAATTGAGGGAGTGACACACATGTGATTTAGTTTACAAAGCAGTGCTTTGCGTTTATGTTCTTTCGTTGGAAACTTGTTCCTGTTAGGATCAAGTTAGGGTTAGGGTTAGGTTAGGGTTAGGGTTAGGGTTAGGGTTATGGTTAGGGTTAGATTTAGGATTAGGGTTAGGGGCTTAGGGTTAGGGTTAGGGTTAGGGTAGGGTTAGAGTTAGCGTTAGGGTTACGGTTATGGGTTAGGATTAGGGTTACGGTCAGGGTTAGGCTTAGGGTTAGGGACTTAGGGTTAGGGTTAGGGTTATATCACTTTTCAGTTTTCCTGTTATAATAATTGAACAGGCGACACTAATGTGAATTAGTTTAGAACGTTGTGCTTTGCGTTTCTGTTCTTTCGATGTAAAATTGTTTCTGTGCAGTAAAGTGCGAGATAACACTTTTCAGTTTTCCTGTATTCCTAAATGAGCGAGCGACACACATGTGATTCCGTTTAAAAGTAGTGCTTTGCTTTTCTGTTCTATCCTTCGAAACTTGTTCCTGTGCTGTACAGTGCATTTTATCACTTTTCAGTTTTCCTGTATTCCTAATTGAGCGAGTGGCACACATGTGATTTAGCTTACACAGTAGTGCTTTGCATTTCTGTTCTTCTGTTGGAAACTTGTTTCTGTGCTGTACAGTGTGATATATCACTTTTCAGTTTTCCTGTTATAATAATTGAACGGGCAACACGTATGTGAATTAGTATACAAAGTTGTGCTTTGCATTTCTGTTCTTTCGATGAAAACTTGTTTCTTTGCCATACAGTTCGATATATCACTTTTCAGGTTTCCTGTATTCCTAATTGAGCGAGCGACACACATGTGATTCCGTTTAAAAGTAGTGCTTTGCTTTTCTGTTCTTTTGTTCGAAACTTGTTCCTGTGCTGTAGAGTGCGTTATATCACATTTCAGTTTTCCTGTATTCCTAATTGAGCGAGCAACACACAAGTTATTTAGTTTACAAAGTAGTGCTTTGTGTTTTTGTTCTTCTGTTGGAAACTTGTTTCTGTGCTGTACAGTGTGATATATCACTTTTCAGTTTTCTTCTTATAATAATTGAACGTTCGACATGTATGTGAATTAGTTTACAAAGTTGTGCTTTGCTTTTCTGTTCTTTCGTTTGAAACTTGTTCCTGTGCTGTACAGTGCGATATATCACTTTTCAGTTTTCCTGTATTCCTAATTGTGCAATCGACAAACATGTGATTCCGTTCACAATGTAGTGCTTTGCTTTTATGTTCTTTCGTTGGAAACCTGTTCCTGTAAGGAACAAGTTAGGGTTAGGGTTACTTTTAGGGTTAGGTTTATGGTTAATGTTAGGGTAGCTGTAGAGTGCGATATATCACTTTTCAGTTTTCCTGTATTCCTAATTGAGCGAGCCACACACATGTGATGGTTTAGGGTTAGGTTTAGGTTTAGGTTAGTTTAGGGTTAGGGTTAGGGTTAGGGTTAGGGTTATATCACTTTTCAGTTTTCCTGTATTCCTAATTGAGCGAGCAACACACATGTGATTAATTTACAAAGTAGTGCTTTGCTTTTCTGTTCTTGTGTTGGAAACTTGTTTCTGTGCTGTACAGTGTGATATATCACTTTTCAGTTTTCCTGTATTCCTAATTGTGCAAGCGACACACATGTGATTCCATTTACAAAGTAGTGCTTTGCTTTTATGTTCTTTCATTTGAACCTTGTTCCTGTGCTGTAGAGTGTGATATATCACTTTTCAGTTTTCCTGTATTCCTAATTGAGCGAGCGACACATATGTGATTCCGTTTACAAAGTAGTGCTTTCCTTTTATGTTCTTTCGTTGGAAACGTTTTCCTGTAAGGAACAAGTTAGGGTTAGGGTTACGGTTCGGGTTAGGTTTAGGGTTAGGCTTAGCGTTAGGGTAGCTGTAGAGTGCGATATACCACTTTTTAGTTTTCCTGTATTCCTAATTGAGGGAGCCACACACATGTGATTTAGTTTACAAAGTAATGCTTTGCGTTCATGTTCTTTCGTTGGAAGCAAGTTAGTAAACTTGTTCCTAAACTGTTAGGAACAATTTAGGTTTAGGGTTAGGGTTAGGGTTAGGGCGTTAGGGGTAGGGTTAGGGCGTTAGGGGTAGGGTTAGGGTTAAGGTTAGTAGGTTAGGGTTAGGGTTAGGGTTAGGGTAAGGTTTTAAGGTTATAGTTAGCGTTACGTTTAGGGTTAGATGTAGGGGGTTAGGTTTAGGATTAGGGTTAGGGTTAGGGTTAGGGTTAGGATTAGGGTTAGTGTTATATCACTTGTCCGTTTTCCTGTTATAATAATTGAACAGGCGACACATATGTGAATTAGTTTACGAAGTAGTGCTTTGTGTTTCTGTTCTTTCGATGGAAACTTGTTTCTGTGCTGTACAGTGGGAGATAACACTTTTCAGTTTTCGTGTATTCCAAATTGAGCGTGTGACACACATGTGATTGAAAGACCTCCCGAAGGGTATCTTCTGTCTGGGAGATCCCTCCCCCAGGACCAAGGAGACCAATTTGGATGCAAACAGCAAGAGGCTTTTATTTTGATACACGGGTATCCGGGGCGACAAAGTCTCTTGGAGGACTTTGTGGGCCCCCTGAGGTGAAAGGTGGGCTTTTTATAGGGTCTCAGAGCAAAAGCGCATGTACAGAAGCGAGAAGCATAGTTACAGAGAGCTGATTGGTACATTTACATAAAACTGCAATTTGAGTCAGATTTTGGCAGGGACACCATAATATCAGGAACTGGGTTGTCGGAAAGGTCATGATGACTCTCAATCTTGGGACTGCCACCTGTTGTTTGTCTTAGGGCTCCTATCTCAGCTGGAACAGTCTTACTATTTGTCTTAGGGCTTATCTCAACTGGAACAGTCTCACAAACTTCTCATATGCGTGGTCAGCACAAATTGATTTTTGGCTCAACTGGGGCAGCCTTGACCGCATATATCCAGCAGCTGGGTCTCTTCAGGAAGTTTCTAGTTCCCTCCCTAGCCTTCCCTCCCTAACCCACAGAGTTTCTCAAAACAGTGGTAGCTTTCAGAGTTTCTCAAAACAGTGCTGTACAAAATGATATTAGCTGCTTCTAACTTTTGGTGAGGCGGGGGTCTTTCATTCCCCCCTTTTTCTTCTAACTTAGAATGGAATCTTTCATTCTAGGGCCTAGGGAGAGTTAATTTCTGTCTCCTGCTGTTTGAACTGATGATACTGTTGGGTTAATACCAATGCTTGTATAACAGAAAGCCGATCTTTTATAAACTGGATCAGCCGATTTAGGATGCAAGGCCCAAATAACAGAATCAGGAGGACTATGATTAGGGGGCCCATGAGGGAGGAGACAAGGGTGGTGAACCAGGGGGCTTTGTTGAACCAACTCTCGTACCAGGTTTGTCCCTCCTTGAAGAGTTTTTCTCTTTGGCTTAGTCTTTCTCTAAGCTTGGCCATATAATCTCTAACCAAGCCAGTATGGTCGGCATAAAAACAGCATTCTTCCTTTAAGGCTGCACATAACCCTCCCTCCTTTAGGAAGAGGATGTCCAGCCCCCTTCGGTTTTGTAAGACCACTTCTGACAGAGAGGTTAAGGACTTTTCTAAAGCACTTACTGATTCTTCTAATGCCTGTAAGTCGGTATGCATAGCCTGTTGCAGCTGTTGGAATTGATTGGTTGCTGTCAAGGCGGTGGCCCCTGTCCCAATTCCGGCGGCAATGCCTCCAACTGTTAGCCCTCTTAGCATTATTGCCAAAGTCAAAGAAATGGGTTCTCTATGGTACCGAATTTTTCCCTCTAAGTGTCTGTAAACGTAGTCTGGCTCGTGATATAATATTTTAGGCCATAATTCGATGAGAACACAAAAGTCAGACCCAGTGTTCCAGCCTTGGGCCGATATACAGGGGGTTAGGCCAGTATTGCATGCCCAGAAGGTACTAGTGGGGCCAACCAGGTAGTAATTTCCTGTTTTATTTCTAGCAGTGGAATTGCATAGTTGCTGATAAGCAGCAGGTATTGTTCCGACACAAAGTCCCTGCCCAGACACTTCGGATAAGGTTAACTTATGTTGGGCAGAGGGATAGCAGTTCACTGGAGGGCTAGTATGGTTAGAAAAATTGCTCATTATAGCCAATCCTTAGTAATAGGGTGGAGTTGAAACCAGGCATAGCCAACATTCTTGGGTCTTGTTAGGATCAGAGTGATTTAACACCTGATAGGCTCCTTTAACTAGATTAAGAAGTCTATCTCCTGACCCAGGCCTCTGAGGCTGCATAGTGGGGCCCATGGCAGTTGGGCCAGGGGAAGAAACAGAAGTATTTGGAGCTGTTGGCAACAGGAGTGGAGGTCTTGGTTGAGAGGGCCTCCTTTGATCCGATAAGACCAGGTTAGGGCCCACAGTAGTAGGTAAGGCCTTTTTAAGCCTAATTCTAAAAGTGAGTCCTATATCTTTTTGACCTTTATAAACCCTAAGACCCCATCTAAAACCTTGGGACGTCCAAGTCTGTTGTTTGGCATGGGGAGTAAATTGAATTAACAGGGGATTGCACCATCCTTTGGTTGTGCTCTGGGGATTACACACTCCCGATACTGCTCTCTGGAGAGTCATATGTCCCCTGCTTTTTCTTTTTACTGTAATATAATCCCAGGAAGAGGAAGGCTTCCAATAAGTGTCCCCCGAGGTTTCATAGCCCCATGAGGCACAAAAATACTGATCTGCCCACCCACATTTATAATTGAGAGCTCTACTCCGATGTGTGCCAGGACAGATATAAATACCTCCTACCCCACTGCCGTAAGGACCCAGTAAAAGGGCCCTCCCGACTGAATTGATACAACTTGGATCGGTGGCCCATCCTGGGGTTTTTCGTTCAGGTGCTTGGCCCCCAGGTGGGGGCCAAAAAATATCAGGAACTGCCCAATCGGTGTCTACTCCAAGGGCAAGGGCACAGAGATCCACCTCTAAATCTGGCCAGTGGGGCTGGGCCCCAATAGAGGAGCTTGTGTTAACAATATCCCCAGCCTGATTTTCAATGACCCATGTATAATTATAAACCTGATGTGGGGAAGCATGGGCTACTCCTAGACTTAGAGTGAAACATAAGCTTATTAGGGTTCCCCACGAGTCAGTCTTATCTTTAATGGATTTTGAGTGCGGTGAAGCTTCCATTTTTTAGTCGAGTCGGTGTCCTTTTCTTGGGCCTCTAGGTTGGCTGCCTTAGCGTGGGAGGCGTGGACCCAGGTGGCGATGCCGTCTACCTTTATGGCGGTGGGTGTTGTCAGCAACACGGTATAGGGTCCTTTCCAGCGCGGTTCCAAGTTCTTGATCTGATGCCGCCGGACCCAAACCACGTCCCCGATTTGGAACTGATGTGGCACCGTTGGCTGATTCAGTTGTTCCCTATATGCTGCCGCCAGGGGTCTCCAGACCTCTCGTTGTACAATTTGCAGAGCCTGCAAATGAGCTTGGAGAGAAGGTGTATCAGAAAAAGAGGCTATATCAGAGTCAAAGAAATGAACAGCTGGTGGTGGGGCACCATAAAGAATCTCAAAAGGAGTGAGTCCATGAGGGCCCGGCATATTCCGGGCCCTATACAATGCTAAGGGGAGGAGGGTCACCCAGTCTCTAGTGCCAGCTGCAAGCGTCAATTTGGTTAAAGTCTCCTTAATAGTTCTGTTCATGCGTTCTACCTGTCCTGAGCTCTGGGGGTGGTATGCACAATGTAGTTTCCAATCAATCCCCAGCAATGTGGCCACTGACTGACTTACCTGGGAGACGAAAGCAGGTCCGTTGTCGGAACCCAGTGCCTCTGGCATACCATACCTGGGGAAGATTTCTTCCAGAAGCTTTTTGGTGACAACTTTGGCAGTTTCATGTTTGGTAGGGTAGGCTTCTACCCATCCAGAAAAAGTGTCCACAAATACCTGTAAAAAACCGGTATCCATAGAGTCCAGGCTTTACCTCGGTGAAGTCAATCTCCCAATGGGTGCCGGGGCGGTGTCCTCGAACTCTGGCCCCCGAGCCTATCTTGTTGTGACCTGCGTTGACTCGGGTGCATGCCGTGCATTTCTCAGTTACCTGTTGTAGAATCCTATCCTTCCCCAATAAATAATGGGTGTCCTCCTCCCTTGCAAGGAGGGTTTTCATCTTTTTGTAACTCAGGTGGGTTAGCTTATGGAGATAATCAATCAAGAAATAGGTCATCCGTTGAGGCCACACTGGTTTTCCCTTCAGTATCCATCTCTGAGTCTCGGGTTGGTAGGTGGCCCCCATTCCTTTTAGAAGAACTTGGTCTTCTTCACTATAATGGAAGTGGGATTTTTTGAATAGGGGGAATCTCTGCCTCGGCTGCCTTTATGGCTAAAAGTTGGGAGACATCTGAGTTCCCTCTCATCGCCACCTCCCGGGCAGTTACATCCGCTAAGCGGTTGCCTTTGGCTTCTCGGCTGTCCCCCTTTTGGTGGCCAGGACAGTGGATGACACTCAATTTTGAGGGCAGAAATAATGCTTCAAGTAGGGCCAGTATTTCAGTTTTGTTTTTAATTTGTTTTCCTTCTGAGGTAAGCAACCCTCTTCTCCGATATATTTCCCCATGGATGTGGGCAGTGGCAAAGGCATAGCGACTATCAGTATAAAAGTTGAGCTTCTTACCTTCCGCCATTCGGAGGGCCTGTATTAGGGCAACGAGTTCAGCCCGCTGTGCCGGCGCCAGGTGGTAGGGCCCTAGCCCAAATTACCTTCGTCTTGGTGGTGACTGCGGCCCCTGCTCTCCATTCTCCGTTGTCCAGAAAACTGCTCCCATCGGTGTACCAGGTGAAGTCAGCATCAGGGAGGGGCTGGCCGGTCAGGTCAGGCCGGGTGCCATGTACCTCTGCGAGTATCTGGAGACAGTCATGAGTTTCTGGCCCCTCTGGTAGGGGGAAGCAGTGTTGCGGTTTAGGGCTACCATGGGACCAAAATATACTCGATCAGTGTCCAGCAGTAGAGCCTGATAGTGGGTCACACGGGCATTGGAAAGCCATCTGGAGGTTGTTTAATCAGGGCTCCTACTGCATGAGGAGCCAGAATCGTTATTGGCTGCCCCATAGTCAGCTTGCCAGAGTCTTTAATCAAGAGGGCAATTGCTGCCACCATCCTCAAACAAGGGGGCCATCCTGAGGCCACTGGGTCCAGTTTCTTGGACAGATAGGCAACCGGGTGCCTCCATGGTCCAAGTTTTTGAGTCAGAACTCCTTTAGCATATCCCTGTTTTTCATCCACAAACAACTCAAAGGGCTTGTTTAAGTCCGGCAGCCCTAGGGCAGGGGAGGTCAGCAGAGCCTCTTTTATGGCTGCATAGGCTTTCTGCTGCTCATCCCCCCAAGTGGAGAGAGTCCCTTGTTTGGTAAGTGGGTAAAGTGGCGCAGCCATCTCCACAAATCCTGGGATCCAAAGGCGGCAAAACCCCGCAGTACCCAGGAATTCCCTTAATTGCCTCGGGTTTTTGGGAACCGAATTTTCAAAATTGTCTGTTTCCGTGCCTCTGTCAGCCATCTCTGTCCATCTCTGATCTGATAGCCTAAGTATGTAATCTGCCTCTAGCATATTTGGGCCTTTTACCTGAGGCCCGTATCCTAGAGTTTCCAAGGTCCTCAAAAGGGCCTTTGTTCCCTCTTTACATTTTTCCTCAGTTTCTGCTGCCAGGAGGAGGTCATCCACATATTGGATCAAAATCAAGTCAGGGTGATGAACCCTGAAATCTGCCAGGTCCCGATGTAACGCCTCATCAAATAAGGTGGGGCTGTTTTTGAACCCCTGCGGGAGTCTGGTCCATGTAAGCTGACCCGATATTCCTAATTCTAGATCCTTCCATTCGAAGGCAAAAATGGGCTGACTCTGAGGGTGTAGCCTCAAGCAAAAGAATGCATCCTTAAGGTCTAGTACCATATACCAGGTATACCTCGGAGGAAGCCCAGTTAACAAATTATATGGGTTGGGAACTGTAGGGTGTATGTCCTCCACCCTTTTGTTGACTTCTCTCAAGTCCTGCACCGGACGGTAGTCTTCCGTCCCTGGCTTTTTAACTGGGAGGTGAGGTGTATTCCAGGGGGATTGACAAGGTACTAAGATGCCCTGATCTAAAAGCCTCTTTATGTGAGGCCTAATTCCTTGGTAAGCCTCATGCAACATTGGGTATTGCTTGATGGAAACAGGAGTTGCTGATGCTTTTAAAGTGACCATCAAGGGCAGCTGCTGAGTTGCGAGACCCATTCCTCCTGTTTCTGCCCAGACTAAAGGGAACTCTTTTAGCCAATTAGTCATTTCTTGCGGCCAAGGCCTTTCAAGTTCATGAAGTCTGTACTCATCTTCTAGATTTATGGTTAACACATGTAAAGGCTGTCCCTGGGGCCCAGTAACATGGGCCTTATCTTCTTCAAAGTGGATTTGTGCCCTAAGCTTTGTCAATAGGTCTCTCCCCAACAGAGGATAAGGGCAATCAGGTACATGTAGGAAGGAATGGGTTACCTTACCGGTGGCGAGTTGCACTTTTCTTTCAGTGGTCCATCGGTACCTCCTCCCGCCAGTGGCTCCTTGAACCCAGGCTGACTTGTTAGTTAGAGGTCCCGGTGAGGTGGTGAGGACCGAATGTTGAGCTCCGGTGTCCACCAGGAAGGTAACAGATTGCCCCCCCACATTGAGGGTTATCCTGGGTTCAGGGGGGGTGCTCCTGACCCTGACCCCCCTAGTCCTCTAAATTGAGGAGGGTAGCCTGGGGCCTAGATCTTCTTGGTCCCTTTGGTTTCTTTGGGCAATCCCGGGCCCAGTGTCCCTTCTCTTTACAAAAGGCACATTGATCTGGGTTTAGTGATGGGCCCCTCGGCCCTCTTGGTTCTTGCCTATCCTGTCTCTGTCCTGTCACTACAGTGGCCAACAATTTAGTAAACTCTTTATTTCTCTTACGTTCTCTCATAGTCTCTCTTCCCTCTGCTTCTTTTCTTAGCCTTTCATCTCTTTCTTCCTGTGTTTCTCTCTTATTAAAAATTCGCTCTGCCTCCTTCAGCAAATCCTGCACCATACTCTCTCTCAAATTTTCAAGCCTCTCTAACTTCTTTCTAATATCTAAGGCTGATTGCCAGATGAAAGACATGGCTATATTAGTAGCTTGGTCTGGATCTTCTGGGTTATAGGGAGTGTACATACGGTATGCCTCCTTGAGTCGTTCTAGGAAGGCAGAGGGAGACTCATCAGATTTCTGGGTCACTAGCTTAACCTGGGCCAAATTAGTTGGGCGCCTTGCAGCCCACGGAGACCCGCTATGAGCAACTGGTGATAGAGACGTAGGTGTTCCCTACCGCGTTCAGTGGAGAAATCCCAATTGGGCCGTTCCAAGGGGACAGCGGCATCAATCCTGTGTGGCAACTGGGTGGGCTGTCCATCATCTCCTGGGACTTTTTTGCTCGCTTCCATGATGACCCGCTGCTTTTCTTCGGTGGTCAACAGGGTCTGGAGCAACTGTTGGCAATCGTCCCAGGTGGGTTGGTGGGTCACTAGAATAGACGCGATTAGTGCTGTGAGCCTAGAAGGGTCCTCTGAGAAAGAGGGGTTATTATTTTTCCAATTATATAAGTCAGACGCGGAAAAGGGCCAGTATTGGAGTTGACGATCAGGCCCTGTTTGCAGAGGAAAGGCCTGAGAGGAGGGGTCGGGAGGAACTTCCCGACGCCCCCTCAATCGTCTTGCCACTGGGGACGAGGTGGGTTCTTCCTGGGATTCCCGTCTAGTCTAGTAGCCGCCCCCTCTGGTTCCTGTACGGGGGGGTCTGGGTTTCTGTAAGGAGGGGGCTGTTCAGTCAAAAGGTCCAGAAGAGGGCCATCGTCTGCCGGCAGTACTGGGGGTGTCTTCTTATGCCTAGAGGTCTCTCCTGGAGCCGGTTTCATGAGGACCGGGTAAAGTGTGGAGTTAGCTGGGGTTGGAACCAGTGGAGGAGGGATGGAAGGAGCTGATGGGGTAGGTTTCCGGTAAAGGGAAAAGAAAGGCTTCACCCATGGTGGGGGGTCTCTGACCAGAGACTCCCATGTGATGATATAGGGAACCTGATCAGGGTGTCCATGGGGTCCCGGATCCATGATCTTAGCTTTCACCTGTAAAATAATGTCCAGGTTAAAAGTGCCATCTCGTGACCAGCCTACATCAAAGGTTGGCCACTCGGATGAACAGAGGGTGTCCCATTTTCCTTTCCGCACTTCCACTGAGAGATTGTTGGCGATGTCTTGAACTTCCTTGAAGTGCTGCAGAGTCAAACTTTTGGGTGTAATAACAGTTTGTCCCATATTTTCAGATAGATAAAAAACACTTATTACACTTACTACAAAAATTAGACAGACAAAACACAACACAAGCCGTGCGGCACGAGAACGACGCAACACTGAAAGCCAAAATTCAGATGGAGACTGCGTCGGAGGTCCGGTTCCTCCGTCTCCCTGATGAAGCACGTAGCCTTCGAACTGGGGCAGAGCCCCAAAAAGTCCGGGTCGACTCGTGCTTCTAACCAAATGGGGAGCCAAGAAATTGGCCCCCTTCCCTATGAGAGTCTGTGGGACTCGAACCCACGCAAACCCTCTCACTCCTGAGACGTCTCCCAGGAGCTACGGAGAGAAAGTTTCAGTTCGTCAACTCCTTTCAATCGCCACCCTGTCCTCAGGGGGACTCTAACCCCCTGACTTTGGTGGGACTCTAACCCACCAGTAGCAGAACAAAAAAAGCAGACTCTTAGACACAAGTTCAACACAGAACCACAAACACTGGGAGAAGCGGCCGGCTGGCAATCTTACCTCCCGATGGGGTCGGTGGTCCCTGGGTGAGGGTCTCGATCTCGCTGGGGCCTCCAAAATGAAAGACCCCCCGAAGGGTATTTTCTGTCAGGGAGATCCGTCCCCTAGGACCAAGGAGACCAATTCGGATGCAAACAGCAAGAGGCTTTTATTTTGATACACGGGTACCCGGGCGACAAAGTCTCTTGGAGGACTTTGTGGGCCCCCTGAGGTGAAAGCTGAGCTTTTGATACGGTCTCAGAGCAAAAGCGCATGTACAGAAGCGAGAAGCATAGTTACAGAGAGCTGATTGGTACATTTACATAAAACTGCAATTTGAGTCAGATTTTGGCAGGGACACCATAATATCAGGAACTGGGTTGTCGGAAAGGTCATGATGACTCTCAATCTTGGGACTGCCACCTGTTGTTTGTCTTAGGGCTCCTATCTCAGCTGGAACAGTCTTACTATTTGTCTTAGGGCTTATCTCAACTGGAACAGTCTCACAAACTTCTCATATGCGTGGTCAGCACAAATTGATTTTTGGCTCAACTGGGGCAGCCTTGACCGCATATATCCAGCAGCTGGGTCTCTTCAGGAAGTTTCTAGTTCCCTCCCTAGCCTTCCCTCCCTAGCCCACAGAGTTTCTCAATACAGTGGTAGCCTTCAGAGTTTCTCAAAACAGTGCTGTACAAAATGATACTAGCTGCTTCTAACTTTTGGTGAGGCGGGGGTCTTTCAGTGATTCCGTTTACAAAGAAGTGCTTTGCTTTTCTATTCTTTCGTTGGAAACTTGTTCCTGTGCTGTAAAGTGCGATATATCACTTTTCAGTTTTCCTGTATTCCTAAATGTGTGAGCGACACACATGTTATTTAGTTTAGAAAGTAGTGCTTTGCTTTAATGTTCTTTCTTTCGAAACTTGTTCCTGTGCTGTACAGTGCGATATATCACTTTTCAGTTTTCCTGTATTCCTAATTGAACGAGCGACACACATGTGATTTAGTTTACAAAGTAGTGCTTTGCGTTTATGTCCTTTCGTTGGAAACATGTTCTTGATAGGAACAAGTTAGGGTTAGGGTTAGGGTTAGGATTAGGATTAGGGTTAGGGTTAAGGTTAGGGTAGGGTTAGGGTTAGGGTTAGGGTTAGGGTTAGGGTTAGGGTTAGGGTTAGGGTTAGGGTTAGGGGTTAGGGTTAGGTTTTAGGGTTAGTGTTAGTTAGTTAGGGTTAGGTTATATTATATCACTTTTCAGTTTTCCTGTTATAATCATTGAACAAGTGACACGTATGTGAATTAGTTTATAAAGTTGTGCTTTGCATTTCTGTTCATTCGATGAAAACTTGTTTCTTTGCCTTACAGTTTGATATATCACTTTTAAGTTTTCCTGTATTCCTAATTGAGCAAGCGACAAACATGTGATTTAGTTTACAAAGTAGTGCTTTGCATTTAGGTTCTTTCGTTGGAAACTTGTTCCTGTTAGGAACAAGTTAGGGTTAGGGTTAGGTTAGGTTAGGTTAGGGTTAGTGTTTAGGGTTAGGGTAGGGTTAGGGGTTAGGTTTAGAATTAAGGTTAGGTTTAGGGTTAGGGGGTTAGTGTTAGGGTTAGTGTTAGGTTTAAGGTTATATCACTTTTCAGTTTTCCTGTTATAATAACTGAACAGGCGACACATATGTGAATTAGTTTACAAAGTTGTGCTTTGCGTTTCTCTTCTTTCGATGATAACTTGTTTCTTTCCCATACAGTTCGATATATCACTTTTCAGTTTTCCTGTATTCCTAATTGAGCGAGCGAGATACATATGATTCCGTTGAAAAGTAGTGCTTTACTTTTGTGCACTTTCGTTCGAAACTTGTTCCTGTGCTGTATTCCTAATTGATCGAATGAAACACTTGTGATTTAGTTTAGAAAGTAGTGCTTTGCGTTTATGTTCTTTTGTTGGAAAGGTGTTCCTGTTAGGAACAAGTTCCTGTTAGGAACAAGTTAGGGTTAGGGTTAGGGTTAGGGTTAGGGTTAGGGTTAGGGTTAGGGTTAGGGTTAGGTTAGGGTTAGGGTTAGGGTTAGGGTTAGGGTTAGGTTAGTGTTACGGTTAGGGTTAGGGTTAGGGTTAGGGGGTTAGGGTAAGGGTTAAGGGTTGGGTTAGGGTTATATCACTTTTCAGTTTTCCTGTTATAATAACTGAACAGGCGACACATATGTGAATTAGTTTACAAAGTTGTGCTTTGCGTTTCTGTTCTTTCGATGATAACTTGTATCTTTCCCGTACAGTTCGATATATCACTTTTCAGTTTTCCTGTATTCCTAATTGAGCGAGCGAGATACATATGATTCCGTTGAAAAGTAGTGCTTTACTTTTGTGCACTTTCGTTCGAAACTTGTTCCTGTGCTGTATTCCTAATTGATCGAATGAAACGCTTGTGATTTAGTTTAGAAAGTAGTGCTTTGCGTTTATGTTCTTTTGTTGGAAAGTTGTTCCTGTTAGGAACAAGTTCCTGTTAGGAACAAGTTAGGGTTAGGGTTAGGGTTAGGGTTAGGGTTAGGGTTAGGGTTAGGGTTAGGGTTAGGGTTAGGGTTAGGGTTAGGGTTAGGGTTAGGGTTAGGGTTAGGGGTTAGTGTTTCAGTTAGGGTTAGGGTTAGGGTTAGGGTTAGTTAGGGTTAAGGGTTAGGGTTAGGGTTAGGGTTATATCACTTTTCAGTTTTCCTGTTATAATAATTGAACGGGCGACACGTATGTGAATTAGTTGACAAAGTTGTGCTTTACGTTTATGTTCTTCAATGGAAACTTGTTCCTGTGCTGTACAGTTTGATATATCATTTTTCAGTTTTCCTGTTATAATAATTGAACGGGCGAAACATATGTGAATTAGTTTACAAAGTTGTGCTTTGCGTTTCTGTTCTTTCCATGGAAAAATGTTTCTGTGCTGTACAGTGCGAGATAACACTTTTCCGTTTTCCTGGATTCCTAATTGAGCAAAGCGACAAACATGTGATTTAGTTTATAAAGTAGTGCTTTGCATTTAGGTTCTTTTTGTTGGTTCCTGTTAGGAACAAGTTGTTCCTGTTAGGAACAAGTTAGGTTAGGTTTAGGTTAGGGTTAGGGTTAGGGTTAGGGTTAGGGTTAGGGTTAGGGTTAGTGTTAGGGGTAGGGTTAGGGGGTTAGGTTTAGAATTAAGGTTAGGTTTAGGGTTAGGGGGTTAGTGTTAGGGTTAGTGTTAGGTTTAAGGTTATATCACTTTTCAGTTTTCCTGTTATAATAACTGAACAGGCGACACATATGTGAATTAGTTTACAAAGTTGTGCTTTGCGTTTCTCTTCTTTCGATGATAACTTGTTTCTTTCCCATACAGTTCGATATATCACTTTTCAGTTTTCCTGTATTCCTAATTGAGCGAGCGAGATACATATGATTCCGTTGAAAAGTAGTGCTTTACTTTTGTGCACTTTCGTTCGAAACTTGTTCCTGTGCTGTATTCCTAATTGATCGAATGAAACACTTGTGATTTAGTTTAGAAAGTAGTGCTTTGCGTTTATGTTCTTTTGTTGGAAAGGTGTTCCTGTTAGGAACAAGTTCCTGTTAGGAACAAGTTAGGGTTAGGGTTAGAGGTTAGGGTTAGGGTTAGGGTTAGGGTTAGGGTTAGGGTTAGGGTTAGGGTTAGGGTTAGGGTTAGGGTTAGGGTTAGGGGTTAGTGTTACAGTTAGGGTTAGGGTTAGGGTTAGGGGGTTAGGGTAAGGGTTAAGGGTTGGGTTAGGGTTATATCACTTTTCAGTTTTCCTGTTATAATAATTGAACAGGCGACACATATGTGAATTAGTTTACAAAGTTGTGCTTTGCGTTTCTGTTCTTTCCATGGAAAATTGTTTCTGTGCTGTACAGTGCGAGATAACACTTTTCCGTTTTCCTGGATTCCTAATTGAGCGAGCAACACATGTGATTCCGTTTAAAAGTAGTGCTTTGATTTTCTGTTCTTTTGTTCAGAACTTGTTCCTGTGCTGTACAGTGCGTTATATCACTTTTCAGTTTTCCTGTATTTCTAATTGAGTTAGTGGCACACATGTGATTTAGTTTACAAAGTAGTGCTTTGCGTTTGTGTTCTTTCGTTGGATACTTGTTCCTGTTAGGAACAAGTTAGGGTTAGGGATAGGGTTAGGGTTAGGGGTAGGGTAGTGTTAAAGTTAGGGTTAGGGTTAGGGTTAGGGTTAGGGTTAGGGTTAGGGTTAGGTTTAGGTTTAGGGTTAGGGTTAGTTTTAGGGGCTTAGGGTTAGGGTTAGGGTTATATCACTTTTCAGTTTTCCTGTTATAAAAATTGAACAGGCGACACGAATGTGAATTATTTTACAAAGTTGTGCTTTGTGTTTCTGTTCTATCGATGAAAACGTTTCTTTGCCATACATTTCGATATATCGCTTTTCAGTTTTCCTGTATTCCTAATTGAGCGAGCAAAACACATGTGATTTAGTTTACAAAGTACTGCTTTGCGTTTATGTTCTTTCATTGGATACTTGTTCCTGATAGGAACAAGTTAGGTTAAGGTTAGGGTTAGGGTTAGGGTTAGGGTTAGGGTTAGGGTTAGGGTTAGGGTAGGGTTTGGGTTAGGGTTACGGTTAGGGTTAGGGGTTAAGGTTAGGTTTAGGGTTAGGGTTAGGGGCTTAGGGTTAGTGTTAGGGTTATACCACTTTTCAGTTATCCTGTTATAATACTTGAACAGGCAACACGAATGTGAATTATTTTACAAAGTTGTGCTTTGCGTTTCTGTTCTTTCGATGAAAACTTGTTTCTTTCCCTTACATTTCGATATATCGCTTTTCAGTTTTCCTCTATTCCTAATTGAGCGAGAGTCACACATGTGATTGAGTTTACAAAGTAGTGCTTTGCATTTCTGTTCTGCTGTTGGAAATTTGTTTCTGTGCTGTACAGTGTGATATATCATTTTTCAGTTTTCCTGTTATAATAATTGAATGGGCGACACGTATGTGAATCAGTTTACAAAGTTGTGCTTTGCGTTTCTGTTCTTCGATTGAAACTTGTTCCTTTGCTGTACAGTTTGATATATCATTTTTCAGTTTTCCTGTTATAATATTTGAACGGGCGACACGTATGTGATTTAGTTTACAAAGTTGTGCTTTGTGTTTCTGTTTTTTCCATGGAAACTTGTTTCTTTGTCTTACAGTGCGAGATAACACTTTTCAGTTTTCCTGTATTCCTAACTGAGCGAGCGACACACATGTGATTCCGTTTAAAAGTAGTGCTTTGCTTTTCTGTTCTTTCGTTGGAAAATTGTTCCTGTTATGAACAAGTTAGGGTTAGGGTTAGGGTTAGGCTTAGGATTAAGGTAGGGTTAGGGTTACGGTTAGGGATAGGGTTAGGGGTTAGGTTTAGGATTAGGGTCAGGGTTAGGGTTAGGGGCTTAGGGTTAGGGTTAGGGTTATATCACTTTTCAGTTTTCCAATTATAATAATTTAACAGGCAGCACGAATGTGAATTAGTTTACAAAGTTGTGCTTTGCGTTTCTATACTTTCAATGAAAACTTGTTTCTTTCCCTTACATTTCGAGATATCTCTTTCCAGTTTTCCTCTATTCCTAATTGAGCGAGAATCACACATGTGATTGATTTTACAAAGTAGTGCTTTGCGTTTCTGTTCTTCTGTTGGAAATTTGTTTCTGTGCTGTACTGTGTGATATATCACTTTTCAGTTTTCCTGTTATAATAATTGAACGGACGACACATATGTGAATTTGTTTACATTGTGTGCTTTGCGTTTCTTTTTTTTCGATGGAAACTTGTTTCTCTGCCATACAGTGCGAGGTAACACTTCAGTTTTCCTGTATTTCTAATTGAGCGAGCGACACACATGTGATTCCGTTTAAAAGTAGTGCTTTGCTTTTCTGTTCTTTTGTTCGAAACTTGTTCCTGTGCTGTAGAGTGCGTTATATCACATTTCAGTTTTCCTGTATTCCTAATTGAGCGAGTGGCACACATGTGATTTAGTTTACAAAGTAGTGCTTTGCGTTTATTTTCTTTCATTCCTTACTTGTTCCTGATAGGAACAAGTTAGGTTTAGGTTTAGGTTTAGGTTTAGGGTTAGGGTTAGGTTAGGGTTAGGGTTAGGGTTAGGGTTAGGGTTAGTTAGGGTTAGGGTTAGGTTAGGTTAGGGTTAGGGTTCTGTTAGGTTTAGGGTTAGGGTTAGGGGGTTAGGGTTAGGGGCTCGGGTTAGGGTTAGGGTTATACCACTTTTCAGTTTTCTTGTTATAATAATTGAACAGGTGACACGAAAGTGAATTAGTTTACAAAGTAGTGCTTTGCGTTTCTGTTCTTTCGATGAAAACTTGTTTCTTTGCCTTACATTTCGATATATCGCTTTGCAGTTTTCCTGTATTCCTAATTGAGCGAGCTACACACATGTGATTTAGTTTACAAAGTAGTGCTTTGCGTTTCTGTTGTTCTGTTGGAAACTTGCGTCTGTGCTGTACAGTGCGATATATCACTTTTCAGTTTTCTTGTATTCCCGAATTGAGCGAGCGACACACATGTGATTTAATTTACAATGTATTGCTTTGTGTTTATGTTCTTTCATTGGAAAATTGTTCCTATTAGGAACAAGTTAGAGTTAGGGTTAGCGTTAGGGTTAGGGTTAGGGTTAGGGTAGGGTAAGGGATAGCGTTAGGGGTTAGGGTAAGGGTTAGGTTCGTGTTAAGGGGTTAGGGTTAGGTTTAGGGTTAGGGTTAGTGTTATATCACTTTTCACTTTTCCTGTTATAATAATTGAACAGGCGACACGTATGTGAAATCGTTTACAAAGTTGTGCTTTGCTTCTCTGTTCTTTCGATGGAAACTTGTTTCTGTGCTGTACAGTTCGATATATCACTTTTCAGTTTTCCTGTTATAATAATTGAACCGGCGAAATGAATGTGAATTAGTTTACAAAGTAGTGCTTTGCGTTTCTGTTCTTTCGATGAAAACTTGTTTCTTTGCTGTACATTTCGATATATCGCTTTTCAGTTTTCCTGTATTCCTAATTGAGCGAACGACACACATGTGATTTAGTTTACAAAGTAGTGCTTTGCGTTTCTGTTGTTCTGTTGGAAACTTGTTTCTGTGCTGTACAGTGTGATATATCACTTTTCAGTTTTCCTGTATTCCTAATTGAGCGAGCAACACACATGTGAGTAAATTTACAATGTATTGCTTCCTGTTTATGTTCTTTCTTTGGAAAATTGTTCCTATTAGGAACAAGTTAGCATTAGGTTTAGGGCTAGGGGTTAAGGTTAGGTTAGGGTTAGGGTTAGGTTAGGGTTAGGGTTAGGGTTAGGGTTAGGGTTAGGGGTTAGGGTTAGGTTTAGGGTTAGGGGCTTAGGGTTAGGGTTAGGGTTATATCACTTTTCAGTTTTCCTGTTATAATAATTGAACAGGCAACATGAATGTGATTTAGTTTACAAAGTTGGGCTTTGCATTTCTGTTCTTTCGATGAAAACTTGATTCTTTACTCTACATTTCGATATATCGCTTTTCAGTTTTCCTGTATTCCTAATTGAGCGAGCGACACACATGTGATTTAGTTTACAAAGTAGTGCTTTGCGTCTGTTCTTTTGTTGGAAACTTGTTTCTGTGCTGTACAGTGTGATATATCACTTTTCAGTTTTCCTATTATAATAATTCAACTGGCAACACGTATGTGAATTAGTATACAAAGTTGTGCTTTATGTTTTTGTTCTTTCGTTGGAAACTTGTACCTGTGCTGTACAGTTCGATATATCACTTTTCAGTTTTCCTGTTATAATAATTGAAATGGCGACACCTATGTGAATTAGTTTACAAAGTTGTCCTTTGTGTTTCTCCTCTTTCGATGGAAACTTGTTCCTGTGCTGTACAATTCGATATATCACTTTTCAGTTTTCCTGTTATAATAATTGAAAGGGCGACACGTATGTGAATTAGTTTACAAAGTTGTGCTTTGCATTTCTGTTCTTTCGATGAAAACTTGTTCCTGTGCCGTACAATGCGAGATAACACTTTTCAGTTTTCCTGTATTCCTAATTGAGCGAAAGACACACATGTGATTCCGTATAAAAGTAGTGCTTTGCGTTTATGTTCTTTCGTTGGAAACTTGTTCCTGTTAGGAACAAGTTAGGTAAGGGGTTGGGTTAGGGTTAGGGTAGGGTTAGGGTTAGGGTTAGAGTTAGGGGTAAGGTTTAGGATTAGGGTCAGGGTTAGGGTTAGGAGCTTAGGGTTAGGGTTAGGGTTATATCACTTTTCAGTTTTCCTCTTATAATAATCGAACAGGTGGCACGAATGTGAATTAGTTTACAAAGTTGTGCTTTGCGTTTCTGTTTTTTCGATGAAAACTTGTTTCTTTGCTGTACATTTCGATATATCGTTTTTCAGTTTTCCTGTATTCCTAAATGAGCAAGCGACACACATGTGCTTTAGTTTACAAAGTAGTGCTTTGCGTTTATGTTTTTCTGTTGGAAACTTGTTTCTGTGCTGTACAGTGTGACATATCACTTTTCAGTTTTCCTGTTATAATAATTGAACTGGCGACACGTATGTGAATTAGTTCACAAAGTTGTACTTTGCGTTTCTGTTCTTTCGATGGAAACTTGTTTCTCTGCCATATAGTGCGAGATAAAACTTTTCAGTTTTCCTGTATTACTAATTGAGCAAGCAACACAAATGTGATTCCATTTAAAAGTAGTGCTTTTCTTTTCTTTTCTTTCATTTGAAACTTGTTCCTGTGCTGTACAGTGCATTATATCACTTTTCAGTTTTCCTGTATTCCTAATTGAATGAGTGGCACACATGTGATTTAGTTTACAAAGTAGTGCTTTGCGTTTATGTTCTTTAGTTGGAAAATTTTTTCCTGTTAGGAACAAGTTAGGATTAGTGTTAGGGTTAGTAGGGGTTAGGGTTAGGGTTAGGGTTAGGGTAGGGTTAGGGTTAGGGGTTAGGGTTAGGGTTAGGGTTAGGGTTAGGTTAGGGTTAGGGTTATGTTTAGGGTTAGTGTTAGGGTTAGGGTTAGGGTTAGGGTTAGGGTTAGGTTAGGGTTAGGGTTAGGGTTAGGGGGTTAGGGTTAGGGTTAGGGTTTAGGTTAGTTAGTGTTAAGGTTAGGGTGAGTGTTAGTGTTAGGTTAGGGTTAGGGTTAGGGTTAGGGTTAGGGTTAGGGGCTTAGGGTTAGGGTTAGGGTTATATCACTTTTCAGTTTTCCTGTTATAATAATTGAACAGGCGACAAGAATGTGATTTAGTTTACAAAGTAGTGCTTTGCGTTGCTGTTCTTCTGTTGGAAACTTGTTTCTGTGCTGTACAGTGTGATATATGACTTTTCAGTTTTCCTGTATTCCTAATTGAGGGAGCAATACACAAGTGATTTAATTTACATAGTATTGCTTTGCGTTTCTGATCTTTTGCTCGATACTTGTTCCTGTACTGTAGAGTGCGATAGATCACTTTTCAGTTTTCCTCTTATAATAATTGAATGGGCGGCACGTATGTGAATTAGTTTACAAAGTTGTGCTTTGTCTTTCTGTTCTTTCGATGGAAACTTGTCTCTGTGCCTTACAGTGCGAGATAACACTTTTCAGTTTTTCTGTATTCCTAATTGCACGAGGGACACACATGTGATTCCTTTTAAAAGTAGTGCTTTGCTTTTCTGTTTTTTCGTTCGAAACTTATTCCTATGTTGTACAGTGCGATATATAACTTTCCAGTTTTCCTGTATATCTAATTGAGCGAGTGACACACATGTGATTTAGTTTACAATATATTGCTTTGCGTTTATGTTCTTTCATTGGAAACTTGTTCCTATTAGGAACAAGTTAGCGTTAGGGTTATGGTTAGTGTTAGGGTTAGGGTAGAGTAACAGATAGGGTTCGGGTTAGGTTCATGTTAGGGGGTTAGGTTTAGGTTTAGGGTTAGGGTTAGGGTTATATCACTTTTCACTTTTCCTGTTATAATAATTGAACAGTCGACATGTATGTGAATTAGTTTACAAAGTTGTGGTTTGCTTTTCTGTTCTTTCGATGGAAACTTTTTTCTGTGCCTTAGAGTGAGAGATATCACCTTTCAGTATTCCTGTATTCCTAATTGAGCGAGCGACACACATGTGAATTAGTTTACAAAGTAGTGCTTTGCGTTTCTGTTTTTCTGTTGGAAACTTGTTTCTGTGCTGTACAGTGCGTTATATCACTTTTCAGTTTTCCTGTATTCCTAATTGAGCGAGTGGCACACATGTGATTTAGTTTACAAAGTACTGCTTTGCGTTTATGTTCTTTTGTTCCTTACTTGTTCCTGATAGGAACAAGTTAGGTTTATGGTTATGGTTAGGGTTAGGGTTAATGTTAGGGTAGGGTTAGGGTTAGGGTTAGTGGTTAGGGTTAGGGTTAGGGTTAGGGTTAGGGTTAGGGTTAGGGTTAGGGTTAGGGGCTACGGGTTAGGGTTAGGGTTATACCACTTTTCAGTTTTCCTGTTATAATAATTGAATAGGCGACACGAAAGTGAATTAGTTTACAAAGTAGTGCTTTGCGTTTCTCTTCTTTCGATGAAAACTTGTTTCTTTGCCTTACATTTCGATATATTGCTTTCCAGTTTTCCTGTATTCCTAAATGAGCGAGCGACACACATGTGTTTTAGTTTACAAAGTAGTGCTTTTCGTTTCTCTCTTCTGTTGGAAACTTGTTTCTGTGCTGTACAGTGTGATATATCACTTTTCAGTTTTCCTGTATTCCTAATTGAGTGAGTGGCACACATGTGATTTAGTTTACAAAGTAGTGCTTTGTGTTTATGTTCTTTCGTTTTAAACTTGTTCCTGTTAGGAACAAGTTAGGGTTAGGAGTTAGGGTTATGGTTAAGGTTAGGGTTAGGGTAGGGTTAGGGTAAGGTTATGGTTAGGGTTAGGGTAGTGTTAGGGTAAGGGTTAGGGGTTAGGGTTATGGGTAAGGTTAGGGTTAGGGTAGGGGGTTAGGGTAAGGGTTAGGGTTAGGGTTAGGGATTAGGGGTAGGGTTAGGTTTAGGGTTAGGGGCTTAGGGTTAGGGTTAGGGTTATATCACTTTTCAGTTTTCCTGTTATAATAATTGAACAGGTGACATGAATGTGATTTAGTTTACACAGTTGTGCTTTGCATTTCTGTTCTTTCGATGAAAACTTGTTTCTTTGCTCTACATTTCACTATATCGCTTTTCAGTTTTCCTGTATTCCTAATTGAGCGAGTGACACACATGTGATTTAGTTTACAAAGTAGTGCTTTGCGTCTGTTCTTCTGTTGGAAACTTGTTTCTGTGCTGTACAGTGTGATATATCACTTTTCAGTTTTCCTGTTATAATAATTCAACTGGCAATACGTATGTGAATTAGTATACAAAGTTGTGCTTTGCGTTTCTGTTCTTTCGATGGAAACTTGTTCCTGTGCTGTACAGTTCGATATATTACTTTTCAGTTTTCCTGTTGCAATAATTGAAAGGGCAACACGTATGTGAATTAGTTTACAAAGTTGTCCTTTGTGTTTCTGTTCTTTCGATGAAAACTTTTTTCTGTGCTGTACAGTGCGAGATAATACTTTTCAGTTTTCCTGTATTCCTAATTGAGCGAACGACACACATGTGATTCCGTTTAAAATAGTGCTTTGCGTTTATGTTCTTTCGTTGGAAACTTGTTCCTGTTAGGAACAAGTTAGCGTTAGGGTTAGGGTTAGGGTTAGGATAGGGTTAGGGTTCGGGTTAGGGTTAGTGTTAGGTTTAGGTTAGGGTTCGGGTTAGGGTTAGGGGCTTAGGGTTAGTGTTAGGGTTATATCACTTTTCAGTTTTCCTGTTATAATAATTGAACAGGCGACATGAATGTGAATTAGTTTACAAAGTTGTGCTTTGCGTTTCTGTTCTCTCGATGAAAACTTGTTTCTTTGCCGTACATTTCGATATATCACTTTTCAGTTTTCCTGTATTCCTATTTGAGCGAGTCGCACACATGTGATTTAGTTTACAAAGTAGTGCTTTGCGTTTATGTTCTTTTCGTTGGAAACTTGATCCCGTTAGGAACAAGTTAGGGTTAGGGTTTAGCGTTAAGGTTAGGGTTAGGGTTAGGGCCTTAGGGTTAGGGTTAGGGTTATACCACTTTTCAGTATTACTATTATAATAATTGAACAGGCGACACGTATGTGAATTAGTTTACAAAGTTGTGCTTTGCGTTTCTGTTCTTTCGATGAAAACATGTTTCTTTGCCATAAATTTCAATGTATTGCTTTTCAATTTTCCTGTATTCCTAATTGAGCGAGCGACACACATGTGATTTAGTTTACAAAGTAGTGCTTTGCGTTTCTGTTCTTCTGTTGGAAACTTGTTTCTGTGCCGTACAGTGCGAGATAACACTTTTCAGTTTTCTTGTTATAATAATTGAATGGTCGACACGTATGTGAATTAGTTTACAAATTAGTGCTTTGTGTTTCTGTTCTTCTTTTGGAAACTTGTTTCTGTGCTGTACAGTGTGATGTATCACTTTTCAGTTTTCCTGTTATAATAAATGAACTAGCAACACGTATGTGAATTAGTTTACAAAGTTGTGCTTTGCGTTTCTGTTCTTTCTATGGAAACTTGTTCCTGTGCTGTACAGTTCGATATATCACTTTTCAGTTTTTCTGTTATAATAATTGAATGGGCGACACGTACGTGTATTATTTTACAAAGTTGTTCTTTGCTTTTCTGTTCTTTCGATGGAAACTTGTTTCTGTGCCGTACAGTGCGAGGTAACTCTTTTCAGTTTTCCTGTATTCCTAATTGAGCGAGCGACACACATGTGATTCCGTTGAAAAGTAGTGCTTTGGAGCCAAGATGGTGGTGCCGGGAAAATAGTGCTTCTGAGCAGCAGGACAGCACTATCCGGGCAGAGATCAGGAGACTGAACTCGGTGCCCTGAAACTACATTGATCGTGTTTCCCAGGTGAGGGGAGGCTCCCCCGGTGTGGGAATCGGTTGGATCCACTCTCGGCTGCACAGCCAGAACCCGGAAGAAATCCCGGGTAACGTGGTCTTTGGGTCTCCGGGCTGGAGCCGCAAGCGGGCGGTTCCCTGCCACTTCCCCAGGCTGATCCGTGGGCACAAGGGTACCTGAGACTGGGATTCCCAGTCTCGGGGTGACCCCACGGGGAAACAGCGTTGCGGGTCTGATTGCAGGTCACCCAGTCTCTCCCTGGAAAGTCTCTGCCGCCATCACAGCCGAGCTCCTGCCACGCGCAGAGAGCTTTTTGCTCAGCTCAGCGGTACAGACAAGCTGTGTGCCCCAGTACAACAGGGACTGGGAACCCCTTTCCGGAGAGGACCCCACAGAGAAATTTCCCAGGCTGATCCTTGGGCACAAGGGTACCTGAGACTGGGAGTCCCAGTCACGGGGGGACCCCACAGAGAAGCAGGGTTGCAGGTCTGATCGCAGGTCACCCAGTCTCTCCCCGGAAAGTCTCTGCCGCCATCACAGCCGAGCTCCTGCCAGGCACAGAGAGCTTTGCGCTCAGCACAGCGGTACAGACAAGCTGTGCGCCCCAGTACAACAGGGACTGGGAACCCCTGTCCGGAGAGGACCCCACAGAGAAGGAAGAAACCGTGCTGCTGGGGTCACCTAGGAAAAGTCTAGCAGACTGCAGATTGCAAACAGACAGAACTGAGTGCTCCAAGACACCACAGCAGTACTCACCCGCCACAGATTACCGCAGCTGATCACTAAATTTACTGCAAGAAACCCAGAAGGAGGGCAGCTGCCCCCAGGACTTCTCCCAGTGAGAGGAGAGCCCTCTTGACTAATCAGGACCACAGTTACCACCCAGGTCTCTACGCCTGAGGTGAGCTGTAGCAACTCCTGAAAAACAGCGGACATCCAGGGACTATACCCAAAAAGCTGGGAAGGCTTCCTTTAGGAAAAAACATCTTCCTGTCAAAGGGATTCTCTCCACTACAAGAGTCCAGGAACAACCAGAAACTAAATTCAAACAACTAAGATAGCCCAATGGGTAGAGGACAGCGTAAAAGTTCAACCAACAGAAGCCAGAGCATTATGGCATCTCCAGAACCCAGTTATCCAGGGGCAAATAACCCCTAGACACCCCAGCATAAATGAAATTCAAGGAGACGACCTAACATCTATGCTCAAGGACATGATAACAGAGGAAACAAATATAATACGAAAAGAAATAGAAGAAGCTGAAGCCAAAAAGTATGTGGCCTTTAGAGAGGAAATGCTTAAATCACTGAATGAAATAAAAGAAACAGTGGATTGTTCAAACAAACAGCTGAAGGATTTGATGGAAAAACATGAAAATACAGTCAGACAGGGGAAGGAAACCAACAAAATAGCTCAAGACCTGAAGATAGAATTAGAAAAATTAAAAAAAAAAAAAAAACACAAATGGAAGAAATTGTGGAGAGAAAGAACTTAGGGAAGAAAGCAGGAACTACAGAGGTTAGCATAACCAATAGGCTACAAGAAATGGAAGAAAGAATCTCAGGTGTGGAAGATACAATGGAAGAAATAGATGTATCTGTCAAAGAAAATGATAAATCTAAAAAATTCCTGACACAGACCGTCCAAGAAATTCAAGACAACATAAAAAGACAAAACCTAAGAATAATAGGAATAGAGGAAAAAGAAGATTCCCTGCACCAAGGCCCAGAAAATATTTTCAACAAAATCATTGAAGAAAATTTCCCCAACTTAAAGGAGAGGTCAATAAGAATACAAGAGGCCTATAGAACACCCAATAAATTAGACCAGAAAAGAAAATCCTCCCGCCACATAATAATCAAAACTGTAAGTATACAGAACAAAGAAAAAATACTAAAAGCTGCAAGAGAAAAAGGCCAAGTAACATATAATGGCAAACCCATTAGAATCACACCTGACTTTTCAACAGAGACTATGAAAGCCAGAAGGGCCTGGACAGATATCATGCAGACCCTAAGAGAACACAGATGTCAGCCCAGGCTACTATACCCTGCAAAACTCTCAGTCCTCATAGACGGAGAAAACAAGATATTCAATGACAAAACCAAATTTCAACAATACCTACAAACAAATCCAGCATTACAGAAGACACTGGAAGGGAAAATACAACCCAAGAAAGCTAGCTACATTCAAGAAAACACAGGAAATAAATAACCTCACTTCAGTAAAACAAAAAGCAACCAATCACACAACCGTATGACCACAGCCAACATCAAAGTCAAAGGATTTAACAGCCACTGGTCATTACTCTCTCTCAATATCAATGGACTGAATTCTCCCAATAAAAAGACACAGACTAACAGAATGGATGCGTAAACAAAACCCAGCAATCTGTTGTATACAAGAAACACACCTAAGACACAAAGATAGACATTACCTGAGGGTAAGGGATGAAAGACGGCTTGTCAAGCTAATGGACCCAAGAAGCAAGCAGGAGTAGCCATTCTAATATCTGATAAAAATAGTCTTTCAACCAAAATTAATCAAAAGAGATGGGGAAGGACACTTCATACTCATCAAGGGAAAATTCCACCAAGAAGACATCACAATCCTGAACATCTATGCCCCAAATACAAGGGCACCCACATTTGTGAAAGAAACATTGATAAAACTTAAACCACATATAGATCCCCACACACTAATATTAGGAGACTTCAACACCCCACTCTCAACAAAGGACAGGTCAACAAAAGAGAAATTAAAAAAAGAAACAATATCTCTAACAGAGGTAATGAACCAAATGGACCTAACAGATATTTACAGAACCCTACACCCAAACACAAAAGAATTTACCTTCTTCTCAACACCTCATGGAACCTTCTCCAAAATAGACCACATAGTTGATCACAAAGCAAGCCTCAACAAATACAGGAAGATTGAAATAATCCCTTGTATCCTGTCGGATCACCATGGAATAAAGCTGGACCTCAGTAACAACAGAAATAGCAAAAAGCCTACACATACATGGAAACTGAACAACTTGCTACTAAAAGACAGGTGGGTCAGGGAAGAAATAAAGAAAGAAATTAAAATCTTCCTAGAACTCAATGAAAATGAAGACACAACATACCCAAACTTGTGGGACACAATGAAAGCAGTGCTAAGAGGAAAGTTCATAGCACTAAGTGCCTTCAAGAAGAAATTTGAGACAGCGCATTCAAGCAACAATGGCTCACTTAAAAACCCTAGAAAAAGAAGAAGAAGCAGACACACCAAGAAGGAGCAGACGGCTGGAAATAATCAAACTCAGGGCTGAAATCAATCAATTAGAAACAAATAAAACAATTCAAAGAATCAATGAAACCAAGAGCTGGTTCTTTGAGAAAATCAACAAGATAGACAAACCCTTAGCCAAGCTAACTAAAAAAGCAGCGAGACAACATCCAAATCAACAAAATCAGAAATGAAAAGGGGGACATAACTACAGACACTGAGGAAATCCAAGCAATCATTAGGACTTACTTCAAAAGTCTATAAGGAACAAAATTTGAAAATTTAAATGAAATGGACAATTTTCTTGATCGATTCCACTTACCAAAGCTAAATCAGGACCAGGAAAATCAATTAAATTGTCCTATATCCCCAAAGGAAATAGAAGCAGTCATCGAAAGTCTCCCATCCAAAAAAAGCCCAGGACCTTGATGGTTTCAGCGCAGAATTCTACCAAACATTCAAAGAAGAGCTAACACCAACTCTCTTCAAACTATTCCACAAAATAGAAACAGAAGGAGCATTACCAAACTCATTCTATGAAGCCACAGTCACCTTGGTACCTAAACCTCACAAAGACTCAACAAAGAAAGAGAATTTCAGGCCAATCTCCCTTATGAACATTGATGCAAAAATACTCAACAAAATACTCACAAACCGAATACAAGAACACATCAAAGATATCATCCACCATGACCAAGTAGGCTTCATCCCAGGTATGCAGGGATGGTTCAATATCTGGAAATCCATCAATGTGATCCACCATATTAACAAACTGAAAGAAAAAACCACATGATAATCTCCCTAGATGCTGAAAAGGCCTTTGACAAAATCCAACATCCATTCATGTTTAAAGTATTGGAGAGATCAGGGATACAAGGCACATATCTAAACATAGTAAAGGCGATATACAGCAAACCTATAGCCAACATCAAACTGAACGGAGAGAAACTTAAAGCAATCCCACTGAAATCAGGGACAAGACAAGGCTGCCCACTCTCTCCATATCTCTTCAACATAGTTCTGGAAGTCCTTGCTAGAGCAATAAGACAGTTGAAGGAGATCAAGGGGATACAAATTGGAAAGGAAGAAGTCAAATTATCACTATTTGCAGATGATATGATAGTATACGTGAGTGACCCCAAAAACTCTACCAGGGAACTCCTACAGCTGATAAACACCTTCAGCAAAGTGGCCGGATACAAAATTAACTCAAAAAAATCAGTAGCCCTCCTGTATACAAAAGACAAAAGGGCTGAGAAAGAAATTAGGGAAACAACACCCTTCACAATAGCCACAAATGACATAAGGTACCTCGGAGTAACCCTAACCAAGGAAGTCAAAGACTTGTATGAAAAAAATTTCAAATCTCTGAAGAAAGAACTAGAAGACGATATGAGAAGATGGAAAGATCTCCCATGCTCATGGCTTGGTAGGATTAACATAGTAAAAATGGCCATCTTACCAAAAGCAATCTACAGATTCAATGCAATGCCCATCAAATGAAAGACCCCCGCCTCACCCCAAGTTAGAAGCAGATAATAGTTAATGTGATTTTGTACAGCACTGTTTTGAGAAACTCTGAAGGCTACCACTGTTTTGAGAAAAACTCTGTGGGCTAGAGAGGGAACTAGCTGAAGAGACCCAGCTGCTGGGGATATCTGCGGTCAGGATGCCCCAGTTGAGCCAAAAATCAATTTGTGCTGACCACGCATATGAGAAGTTTGTGAGACTGTTCCAGCTGAGATAGGAGCCCTAAGACAAACAACAGGTGGCGGTCCCAAGATTGAGAGTCATCATGTCCTTTCCAACCACCCAGTTCCTGATATTATGGTGTCCCTGCCAAACTCTGACTCAAATTGCAGTTTCATGTAAATGTACCAATCAGCTCCCTCTAACTATGCTTCTCGCTTCTGCACCCGCGCTTTTGCTCTGAGACCCTATAAAAAGCCCAGCTTTCCCCTCAGGGGGCGCACAAAGTCCTCCGAGAGACTTTGTCGCCCCGGGTACCCGTGTATCAAAATAAAAGCCTCTTGCTGTTTGCATCCGAATTGGTCTCATTGATCCTTGGGAGGGGGTCTCCCTGACAGAAGACACCCATCGGGAGTCTTTCACAAATTACCAACACAATTCTTTACAGACTTGGAAAGAAAAGTTCTCAA